>PVKS010001703.1:0-134517 GCA_004027875.1 Aplodontia rufa
AGGAAGAGGAAGAGGAAGAGGAAGAAGAAGAGAAGAAGGAAGAGGAGGAGGAGGAGAAGGAGGAGGAGGAGGAGGAGGAGGAGGAAAAGGAGCCCAATAGGGCTGAAGAAGAAGAGGGGGCAATGGATAGCTTTGCTTCATTTTTCAGTTAAAGCTTGGGCAGCAGGAGGAGAGAAGAGAAAAAGGGAAAGAAAGGTGGTAGGAAAGGAAAAAAGAAAGAAATGATGGAGGGAAGAAAAGAAAAAAAAATCCCATGCTTTTAGGATCTCCTTGACCCTGTGAAGACAGCTTACAGCTTCCACGCAGCTTCATGGCCACTTAGAACATCTGCCCCACCTGTTGTTACACACCTCCTTCAAATTGGCTTCAAATTTTACTACATTTTCTAAGTAATAAAAATTTCCTTATTCATACAGCTTGTTCTCCAGGCATAGCATGCATGTCCCAAACTCCACATCTTCTGGAACTTGCTCACTATTGGTAAGTTTACCATTATAGGCAGATTATATTTTATAGATGATTTCCTTTTTCCAAAACAGATGCCTTCAATGTCTTGTCTCCAAGACAAAGTGCCAAAGGCCCAATCCTCATAAGTCATTTAATAGGAGCTAGTGAGAACTTGTACAGTGAAAAAAAGGGCAGTGTGAACCTCCACACAGGTCTTAAACAGAATTTTTAAGATGTTTTAATTATTATGATAATAACTCCAATAGTCAGATTTCTAAAAGAAGAAAAGTAAAGATTTCTAGGTACATTTATGATCTTGTGTTATTACACTAGTGAGAAATGTTTTTTTTAACCAGGTATCTGTGCATGATTATAGTAATGATGATGATGGTGGTGATGATGATGATGATAATAATAATAAGTTGGACTTTTATAGATCTCAAATTCCAAAGGCCCCTAAGCATCATAGTCATCATTATTGTAACTCAGAGCTAATTATACCTTGGCAGTCTGAGCATGCAAGTAAGAACATTCATCTATCATCTGACTCATTCCTAATGGTGAGGTTGATGGTTCAAATCCCAGGAAGAATGCTGGTGAGCAGAGTTGGCTGCTGCTTCACAGGTGCACCACATCAACAGGGGTGCAGCCGGTGGTCTCTCAGGGAAAGAAAGGTTGCCACCCAGAAGTTACCATAAGAGTAAGGTCTGGGCATAAGCCATCAACTGAGCTGACTGGTGACCATTTGGTTTGGATTCTCTGGCACTCTCAATTTCAAATATTTCCTTCATCTGACAGTGTGTTAGTTTTCTAGGGCTGCCATAACAAAATGTCATAGACTGCGTGGCAACAACAATAGAAATTTCCTCACAGTCTGGAGGCTAGAAACCCACAAACAAGGTAGTGGCAAGGTTGAACTCTCTTCTTAGGCTTCAAGATGGCCGTCTTCTCCTGTGAACTCACATGGTATTCCCTCTATGTGACTGTGTCCTCACCTCTCCATAAAAGCTACCAGTCCTTTGAACTATGACCCACCCCAATAGCCTCATTTTCACTTCAGTACCTCTTTAAAGGCCTTATTTCCAAATACAGTCTCATTCTAAGGTTTTGAGATCAGGACTTCAAAATGCCTACTTCTAGAAGGACACAATTCAGTCCACAGCAAACAGTATGCCAATTCAGGATTCAGACAATATCCATTTTGGGTATGATTCTTATCATCCCTTCCATACAATCTCAGCTGAAATTTGGCATCCTTGTTATGGAGTGAGGTAAAACTGCTCCCTATGATTTTCTCATGGCTTCTTTCCTATGGTTCCCAATCAAGGTTAAGCCTAAAGGCAGCTTCTCTGAGGTCTTCCCTAACTTCTGTAAATAATAATGTCCTGCATTTGACCTCCCCACCATCACATTGCCAAATTTATTCTTTCACATCATTTTTCACTATCTGAAATGCATGAAATACATGTTCATTAATTTGTTTACCTGTGCACAGTTTCTTTCCCACTAGACTCTAAATTCCATGGGAACACAAACCTTTTCAGGAATTATTGCTGTAGCCCAGAATCTAGAAAAGAAACTAGCACATAGTAGTGCTCAAAACACATTTGGTGAATGAGTGACTTTAAAGGGTAGCAAGAGGAGAAATGATAAAAGGATAAAGTCCTCCTGGGGAAAAAAATTTTTGTCTGTTTCTCAAAAGGGCCTTTGTGCCCTTTGTACTAAAGACCCCATCATAAAGGCTCAGAAGCCAGTTTTGTCAGCACCCAAAAAAAAAATAGGTCACCCAGAGAAGGATGCACATTACACCAAATTCACCAGGCCAATGCAGTAAAGGGATACCATTTTAGTTTAATCATGTTGAGCAATAACTGATGTAAGACCTGGGTATTTAAACTGCATATTACCAGCACATCCTACCCTTGGAGCTAGACCAAAAAAGAAGACCAAATAGAAGCATGAGATTATGGAAAGCACATGGACTCTAGAGTAGAGTTGGAGTAACTAAATACTTATAATTACATCTAACTAAATCCTCATATTTCGCTTTCGGAATGGTCTTGGCAATGGCAGTGGCAGACACAGTCCAGGGCAAAGCCTCTTGGTCAACAGCTTGCAAAGACAATGGCTGCATTTGCTTCAAAGGCATTCTTTCTCTAGGCTTCTGGGATCTCTCCAATCATCCCTCTCTATGAAGCACTCTTGCCCAAGGTATGCTAACATACCCATCTTCCACAATCAATTCTTAACCTGGGAAACAGTCTGCTATCTTTTGATACTTACCCTGATTGATCGATTTCAAAATCTTAATTCTCAGAGGACTACTTCCTTCATTCTAACCCTAAGTATTGATAAACCCAGAAAAATGGAATATAGCCAGCATTTATTCATTCAAACAATTTTATTAAGCACCTTCTGTGTGCCCGGTAATGGGGATGCTCTCTCTCTCCTCAAAGTGGTCACTTTCCAATGCAGGAGAAAGACCATAATCGAGCAAATAAGCAATGAACACCAGGGAAGGGGACATGCTGTGAGGATAATCAGGGGGGTGATGTGAAAAATGACCTCCCCCTTCATAGAATGGACCATGAAAACAAGGAATCACCTAAAACGATGGCAGGGAAGCAACACAAGTGCAGATCTAGAAAAGCATTCCCAGAAGATGACATGGCAAGGGCAAAGGCCCCAGAGCAGAGGAAACTTAGCTCAGGGGAGCAGCAGGCAGGTCTTAGAAGGAATAGCTGAGGAGCGAAGGGAAGACAGCACAGGAGAAGTGTGGAGGCACAAAAAAACCAGGCCTCCCTGGGCTTGATATCAAAGTACAAGGAATCTTGGAGGGCTGGGGTCAGGGGAGATGCATCGTCCGACTCCTACTTTTAAAATCTCATTCTAGGACCTGTTTGGAAGCAAAGATCAAACCAGAAATACAGGTCCAGAGGCCACTTCTTCTCTCACGGAGAGAGATGACAGTGGTGGGGATGATGTGGTAGTAGTGAAGCTGACAAGAAGTGAGCCGAGTCAGCTCTTCTAGAAAGGCAAAGCTGGGGTGGAGCTTGCTGTGCCTGCTGACCAAGTGGAATGCAAGCTGGTCTTTGGAGAGAAAGACATAGGATTGAAGGAAGAGTTAAAACTAGAGATATAAAATTTTAAGTTGTCTTCTAAAGCTGTTTGACTGGATGGAATCACCCAGAAAGAAGGCATGGATAGGGAAGAGAAGCAATCCTGGTTCATTCTAACATTCCTAACTGGGATGGTTACTTTTAGCATCAACTTGACTGGGATAAGGGCTGCCCAGATAGCTGCTAAGGCATATTTCTGGGTATTCCTGTGATGGTGTTTCTGGAAGACACTGGCATTTGAATCAGTGAACTAGGTTAGGAATATCTATCTTCACCCAATATAGGAAGGCAGCATCCAACTGCCTGAAGAAATAGATAGAACAAAAAGGTAGAGAAAAGATGGATAGATTCCTTTCTTCCCCCACCCCAACACATCCATCTATCCATCTGCCTCTCCCCTTTTTGGGCATCAGAATTCTGAAGGTTCTCTGGCCTTTAGACTCTGGGATTTAAACAAGTAGTTCCCCCAAAATTTCAGGTCTTTGGCCTCAGACTGAAAATTATACCATCAGCAACCAGATTCTCTAGCCTTTGGACTGTGCCACTGACTTCTCTGGTTTTCCAGCTTTAAGATGACATATTGTGGGACTTCTCAGCCTCCATAATTGCATAAGCCAAATCGCATGATGAATTTTCTCTTATATATAACCACATATGTCTTGTTGCCTCTGTTTCTCTGGAGAACCTTGACTCACGAACCATCAGAGAAGGAAGAACCAGCAAAGGATTTCAGGAAGAAGTGGACAATTGGTGAAAAAAAAAACTGGGAGGATGAGATAGTTTGAAAATCAAGAGATATAGGTGTTCAAAAGAGAGGGCATCACAAATGTCTGTAATGTTTACAAGAAACTGAGTAAGATGAAGACAGAGAAGCAACATTGAGGTCAGTGATGAACTTGAAAAGAACAGCTTGGGTTTGGAGCCCAGTTGAGGTGAGTGCAGGATTAAAGTGCAGCAAAGTACAAACAGCCATTGTAGACAGATTTTTCTTGATTTGCCAGGAAAGAAAGCAGACACATTTGTGGAAGAAGCGCCTTCAAGGCGCAAGCATCATTTTAAGTGGTAAGTTTCACAAGTCTGTTTGTGCACTAATAAAAATGATCCATAAACGGGGGAAATCAAGATGCAGCTCTTGAGCAGGAGGTATGGAGCATAGGGAAAGGTTGGCCTATATCAGGGACGGTAGAGTGCAGTCAGAGATGCAGGAAAGTAAGTAGAGCCCAGGGACATATGCCATCGCTTCTGTCCTCTCTGGGACACGTGAGACCAAGTTGCTATTAAAGAAAAAGGAGGAGGGAAAGGGTGCGGAGGAGGCCTGAGTAGAGAAGAAACATGGAGATGCATCTCTGATCTGGTCTTACGTATTTAGAGAGAATCCAGATAGCACCACACTAACGATAACTTGTAGTTCCAGTAGCAGAAAGGAAAGAAAGAGGACAATGGGCTGGTGCAGTCAGGAAAGGCTTCATGGGAGAAGTAGTCCTGAGTTGGGGATGTGTGGATTTGTGTGATTTAGATGCATAGGCCAGGCCCCCGGGTGATAGGAATTGATAACAGAGCAAATCACAGAAGGGAGAGTGGCAAGGCAGATCATCTGGTCAAGCAGTTTGGCTAAGGAGGAGTAAGACAAGTGGAATTGCTCTTCAGCAACAGTGGATGGATCTGGACAAAAGAGTTATTAGCAGGGTTAAAGCAGGACCTTGGAAGATTAGCCTTGCATTTGTAACAGAGTACGATGGGAATTTTCTGACCAGGAAGAGTGGCCCTGGTGTTCAGGATTGATGACTTTAGTACAAGGAGCATCCAGATGAAAGAGACCCTGTCCTTAGAGTGGAACCTTCATCTATCCACCTCCTCCTTGAAGGTTTTATATTCCTTTTGGGAAGCATGAAAAACAACAACTTTTTTTCCAAGATTTTGACAACTTTCAAGTTTCTAGATGAATTGATTCTAATGCTCATCTTCCATGAAGAAACAGCCCATCCACTGGTCGTCCATTCAGGTGGACAAGCCAGCATGGCAATAGTGGTGGCAGTGGTTAATACACTGGGTGCTTAACCTCTGCTAGCAATGTGCTAAGCCCTGGACAGGCATCACCTTATTCACTCCTCGGTGAATAAGAAGCAGGTACTTTTATTATTCCCACTTCATTAATAAGGAAACTGAGCCACAGGGCAGTTGAGGGATTTTCCCAAAGTTACACAGCTAGCTAGTCACAAGAAGAGCCAGGCTGGAGTCTTGGCTATGGAGTCATTGCCTACAAGGTCTTTGACTAAAACAGGTCTTGTAGAAATTAATGCCACAAATAAGGAAGACTGTGGCCCCGGATTCCACAGAGAAAAAGTGGGACCCAAATGACTTGTGATCAAATTGAATTGAAGTGAGTGGGTGCAGGGTGTGGGATCACAGACTGTGGGCTGCTCCTATGATGGCACCTGTCAGCTGCAGAGGTCCCAAAGAAAGAAGCAGAGAGAAAAAGAAGCATCAAAAGTTAGACGTGGCTCTGGCATGCTTCATGCCTACAATCCCAGTGGCTCTGGAGGCTGAGGCAGAAGGATTGCAAGTTCAAAGTCAGCCTCAGCAACTTAGTGAGGTCCTAAGCAACTTAGTGGAACCATGTCTTAAAATAAAAAGTAAATAGGGCTGGGGATGCGGCTAAGTGGTTAAGTGCCCCTGTGTTCCATTCTTGGGACCAAAAAAAAAAAAGTTAGACATGATACAGGAACTTCACTGTTCCCTCATTACAAACCACCTCCTCCCAAGAACAATTCCAGAGAAGTACCCATTCAAGGGATGTTTGTGTTATCCTGATACCCAGTTTCTGAGGAGATTATAAACTTATCAATGAGGACTAAAAACAGTATATATAACTCCTAGGGGCCAAAATACTTCATAATAATTTTGCTTTTATAGAGATTTTCTCCATTATTTTATCTACTTCTTCGATGTCTGGATCTTGTGCCACCAATGACTGAAGAGGGAATCAATGTCGAGGACACATCACAGGTCCTTCCCAGAATATGTAACCAATGCAAGTACTTAAGTTAGTTACTACCACTCTGCAGCCAGCAAGCTTGATGATAGATGTATGAAACCAGGCCATTCCCAAACACATTCAGAGGAAAAAACTGGAATGGAAGAGTTTATTTTGTTTCTCCCACTAGGTCAGTTTTAGAATCACAAAGTATTCTGGGGTCACTTGGAAAATAAAGAAAACAGAATGTATCCGATGGCAACCCAGGCTGGGGAAGCAAATCCCCAAATCACACAGAACTAAGGAGGATTTTGTTTCATTAAAAGCAGCCACGGGTATGTGGCCCCTGAAGATGAAAGCAAAAGCCCCTTAAACAGGCTCGAACACGAGCTGGATTTCCGCACGAGGCCCCAGGGTACAAAGATTGTCTCGAAGCAGGCACGATCATCCACATCTGCCCAGAGATTTGAAACAGCAGGGCAGCGAGGGCATATTTATGCCAACCTCACAGGAGATACTGAGGAATGAGGAGCCAACGCTTTGGGTGCTAAGAAGCTTTGATTTAATACTAACAACAGCCATGTGTGTGTTATTATTCCTATTTCACTGTTGAAGAAACTGAGGCCACAGTGAGGTCAATGACCTGCTGCAGTTTGTGTGACAAGTGGAAATCCAACAGACGTCTTTCCATCATCGGAGTCCAGGCTCGTTCTACCACTTAACAGAAAAAGTTAGTGTTTCCAAGTCAGTGGATCAGTTTCTCTCCAAATCTAACCTTTCCTGTCATCATAAATCAGGCTCTTTGGCCTTTTCCTGTGAGTCTAACTCAGTTCGTATTCTTCTCTAGCCTGGTCCTCAGAGCCAATTACTGAAAGCCTATTTTCTGGGCTCAAGGTTTGAGTGAAGAAGTTCATTTTACTAAGTTGTGTGTTCATATCAGCCTTCTTCCAGAAAGGACAAAAGTTTTCCAGCTTATAGAAAACTCTACGAAAGAACAAAAGGCGTCTGAAATGAAGCCAAGGAGAATGTGTGACCTAACGTGGTCCAATAGGCCACAGAGTGGGGTTCTGAGCTTTTTAGTGTTGGCCTAAGAAAAAGAGGAAGAGGAAAGAAATAAAGGGAGGGTGGGCTTATCAAATTCACTAGGTCCTCAACATTAAAAAAGAACACAAATTAGTAACACTATCTATGACATCCTTAGAATAAAGACACATAGCATAGAGTTAATTCCCACCCTACAGAATCAAAGCTGTTCTGCAGAGAGTTGCTCAATTCTGTCTCCTAAGCACACTGCTTGGCTCGCTGCTAAGAGAAGAGTCAGCATCTCAGTTTCAGAAACCTCAGACCACGCTGTCCTCTGGGGACATCTCATAGCTGCTCCTGGTCACAAGAAAGATCAGAATAGAATGTGCATAAATCCCTGCAAAGCCTTCAACAAAAGGAAAACATCTGCCTTCTTGAAATTAGGTGTAGCCCCTAGTTGCATATCAAAGGTAATTCAGGTGATCTTCCTAAAGACCCAGAGTCACATCTAAGGGGGTGATGGCACCTTTCTTCCTTCAGGAGTAGCTTGCTTCTGGTCCTGGGAAAACCCACATCTGTCTCAGGTTTCTACCCAAAGCAATTGTAAGTACCCACCAAGACCTATTTTCTGGTTTAAAGAATTCTAGAAATTTATTTTATTTTATCAATGTTCTCTCCCTTGTGAGAGCTCTTGACCCCCAAGGAAAAATCTAGTCAGCACTAAGCTTCTCAGGCCCAACTCTGCATGAAAGCTTCATTCTCTCTCTGAAATCATCCAGCCTCCTCCCTCTCAGACAACAAAACACTCCAGGAACAGCAAAAGGACCTAGAGACACGTTTGCTATTCCTCCAGCAGCTTGCACCTGTGCGGAGCCAAGTTAGAGAGGTGCAGGCATGCACAGCCTGGGGATGAGGAGTGTCACCATGCATGACTCCTCCAGCCTGTTGTCTGACAAGGCAGAACAGAACCCTCACCAAGTCTGGCTCCCCTGCATGGTGCACAATTCAGGAGGCAAATTCAAGAGACTTTTCCAGCCAGGGTGTCTGAGTGTCTCCATGCTGAGAGGGGAAGCACTTGACATTGGGCTGCCATGCTGTTGTGAGCACATCCGATTTGGCACAAGACATGTGGAAATCAGAATGTACCTGTCACGGGTGTCAACCTGTGTCTGACGGGTACAGATCTGGAGAGTGGTCACAACTTGCTGTTCCTCGTTGCAAATATCTTCTTTGTGACCTTTCGTCTGCAGATGGGCAGGCACCAGCCTTTACATGCTAATGGGTCCCTTTATATTCTATGGATTTCCTTCCAGCTTTAGGGTTGCACAATGGGAATTCATGAGAGACAGTAACTGGGGGGGAGAGCTGATCTCACTATGACCGTGGAAAGCATGCTTGGAAATGGCATTGACTTTTTCTTGCCCCCAGGCTACCAGTAGAAAGTCACAACTTTTATATAATAAATGAACCAGCCAATCCTTTGCACTTTCCAGAATATGTAATTCAATATCACTTTACCTTCTAACTTATGTTATTATTTATTTAGTTGTACCCTGCCTCATTTGACAAAGGATTACAGAGAGCTATTACATTTTATAGAGCACAAGCAATTCTTACACTGTCTTAAGTTTTCATAATACACATTGGACATAGTCAAGTCATTACTTTTTAGGGAGCACTATCTCTCACTTAGCACACCACCATTGGTAACAACATAGTTGCCACTGGAACTAGTTCAGTTCAAGTTGGTGCGGGGGAGGCTGTTAGTTCATTGCAGTGGCTGCTACTCAAACAGCATCATGTTTTTTCATTGGTGTGCAGTGACTGGAAATTTGTTTATGCTTTATGAGTCTTTAGAATTTTCCTATACATATATTTTCAATGATTTTCCTATACACTAACAAAAATAAGACAGAAGAAATCAGGAAATCAGTCCCATTCACAATATCCTCAAAAGGAATAAGATATTCAGGAATTAATCTAACAAGGGAAGTAAAAAACTTCTACAATGAAAATTATCAGACATTGAAGAAAGAAATCCAAGATGACCTGAGAAGATGGAAAGATGCCCCATGCTCCCAGTTAGGCATAATCAATATAATTAAAATGGCCATTCTGCCAAAAGCACTATATAGATTCAATGCAATCCCTATCAAGACACCAACATTATTCTTTACAGATATAGAAAAAGCAGTTTTCAAATTCATTTAGAACGACAAAAAACCCAGAATAGCCAAAACATTACTAAGCAAGAAAGATGAAATAGGTGGATTCGTAATACCAGATCTAAAACTACACTATAGAGCTGTAGTAACAAAAACAGCATGGTACTGATATCAACATAAGAATGAAGACTAATGGAATAGAATAGAAGACTATGAAACAAACCCACAAATCTTTAAACATCTAATCTTTGACAAAGGAGGTCAAAATATAAAATGGAGGAATGATAGCCTATTCAACACATGGTGCTGGACAAACTGGACAGCCACTTTCAGAAAGCTGAAATTAGATCCTTATCTCTCACCTTGCACCAAAATCAAATCTAAATGGATCAAGGATCTGGGAATTAAACCAGCTACCATACAACTGCTAGAAGAAAACTTAGGACCAATACTCCAGCATTTGGGAGTAGGCAAAGACTTTCTCAACAAAACTCCTAAAGTGAAAAATTAAAGTCAAAAATAAATGAGTGGGATGCCATTAAGCTAAAAAGCTTTTGTACAGCAAAAGAATTGGTCAAAACTGTCAAAAGACAACCTACAGAATGGGAGATAACCATGTCCTGTTTTTCTTCTGACAAGGGACTAATATCCATAATTTACAAAGTACTCAAAACCCTTAATATCAAATACACAAATGGTCCAATCAATAAATGAGCCAAGAGCTAAACAGAAGCTTCTCAACAGAGGAAATTGAGTATGCCAACGAATACATGAGAAAGTGCTCTAAATCACTGGTAATCAGAGAAATTCAAATGAAAACTACACTAAGATTTCACCTCACTCCAGTCAGATTAGTAAAAATGAAGACTATAAACAATAACAGATGCTGGAGGGATTGTGGGGAGATAGGAACACTAGCACACTGTTGGTGGAACTGCAGACTGGTATAGCCTCTCTAGAAAGCAATGTGGAGAATCCTTAAAAAATTAGAAATGGACCCACCATAAGATCTACCAATCCTTCTTCTGAGTATTTTCCCAGAACAGTTAGAATCAGCACATTACAGTGACAGAACAAAAATCTTTGTTCATAGCAGCTCAATTTACAATAGCTAAATTATGGAACCAACCCAGCTGCCCCTCACAGGATGAATGGATCCAAAAACTGTGATACATACACACACACACACACACACCATGGAGTTCTACTCAGCAATTAGAAACAATGAAATTGCATCCATTGAAGGTAAATGGATGGCAATGGAAGAAATCATGCTGAGCAAAGTTAGTCAAACCCAGAGAGTCAAGGGTTGAATGTTTTCCCTCATTTGTGGAGACTGGAGCTAAACCCAGGCCTTTGTAAAAGGTAATTAATCTCATGTATTAGATCCAACAAAGGCATAGTTACAAATAATCTAGGGCAATCATAGATATGTAGTGAGAGGAGGAATAGGGTAGGTGGGGGAGGGGGAGAGAAGAGGGAAGGAGAATAAGGAGTTATCTAGGGGATAATTCTGGTTTAAGAGTATATGCATATCATATTGTTACTTTAAATGCATTTGTGATTGTACAATAACTCAATTCCTTAATAAAATTAAAAATTAAAAAAATAAATTCATTAGGAAAGTATGGATATAAGTAAGTACATTTTATAAGAAGTTAAAACTATATTATGGGTTTGGGAAGTAGTTATATAAAACTTGAGCATTGAAATAAGTATATATTTTGTACAAAAATTGAAAATGGCAGATCATGATACTCAACTGATAAATATACTAAAATTTTCATAGACTTTTTGAAATAAGTCAATAAAAATACACATTATTAAAAAAGAATTTTCTAAATGAGTTATGGAGGATGAATTCTAATTTTGGTTTACTATGTTATCATCATGATTAAAATTTATTGGTAGCCGTTAAATTTTTAAGTGCAAATTCTGATTTTAAAAATTACTTTGAATTAGGGGCTGGAGCGGTGGCACGACGGTTAGTTACAGTGCTTGCCCGACATGCGCAAGTACATGGGTTCAAACCCCAGCACCCACGTACACAACTAAGTGTCAGAGCAACGAAGGCCATGTGGAAAACTCAATAAGATTGATTCCCTCTCTCTCTCTCTCTCTCACTGTACTTCTCTTTTTAAAAAATTACTTTGAATTAAATTTTTTCATAGCTCTGAAATTCTCTACAATGAAACCTTCACAAATGAATACAAAGATCCACACCAAGACCTGCTTATCAGGAGCAGATCTGGAGTTGCTAGTTAAAAGAAACACTTAAACAGCTATTTTTATGAATTTCTGAGGACTGACTATGGACTATCAGAAGATTAGCATGACCTAAGCAACTCGGTGAGATCCTGTTTCAAAATAAAAAATAAAAAAGGACAATGATGTGACTAAGTGGTTAAGTGCCTGTGGATTCAGTACTAAAAACAAAAAGAAGAAGGAGAGGGAGGAGGAAGAGCAGAAGAAGAAAGGGCGGGGGGAAGGAGAAGAAACTCTTGGAGACCACAATCTTACTGTGACCTCTACACTCATAGGTCTTACCACCAGGAATTCCACAAGGTTCTCACAGTGAAGAGCCAAGAAAGATCTCCTTCTCGTTTTAAGAGGAGTTGGGAGAAAGTAGTCATTATGAGACATATCAAGAATATTTTCTATAACACATTACTGTTCTGGACATCCATCTCTAAAATAAAATAAGATATAGATAGAAAACGAGAAAGAAAGAAAGAAAACTGCAGACACAAAGAAGAATCAGAGCAAGGCTCAGAAATGGCATGGATTTCTCTCCTTGAAAGCAGCTGAAGTGATCTGTTAAAATGGTTCACTGTTCACTTGACCCAGAAAACCCCACAAAGTCATGCAAATCAGTAAGTTCAAATCTCCACAACCAAGCTGTCAACAAATTTCACGACTAACCCCAGGCATGGTGGCACATGCCTGCAATCCCAGCAGCTCAGGAAGATGAGGTCAGAAGTTTGCAAATTCAAGGTCAGCCTCAGCAACTTAGTGAGACCCTAAGTAACCTAGTGAGACCCAGTCTGAAAATAAGAAATAAAAAAGGACTAGGAATATGGTAAGCGGCCAATGGTAAAGCACCCTGGGTTCAAACCCCAGTGCTTAATTAAAATTAAAAAATAAAAATAAAAGAAATAAAAAACCATGACTACCTACAGATCCAGGAAGCTCAGCAAACACCAAGCAGAATAAATCCCAAATCATCTACACCTAGGTATATCCTATTCTAACTAAAGAAAACCAGGCTAAAGGGGAAAATCATAAAAGGAAAAACAAAATCAAAAGAACAAACAGAAACATATCACCCCCTAAGGAACAAGAATAAGAAACACAATGCCCTTCTCCCAAGAAGCCATATAAACCAACAGGAGGGGGGGGGAGGATACTTAAATTGTTGAGAGAAAGAAAAACAGCACCCTAGAATTGTTAAGTCCAACAAAGTTTTCCTTCAAAAGCAAAAAAAAAAAAAAAAGAACAAAACAAAACAAAACACTACTCTCAGATAAACAAAAGCAGCATTTATTGACAGACCTGCCCAATGTGAAGTGCTAAATGAAGTTCTTCAGGAGGAAAATGATATAGGTCCAAAACTTTGATCTATAAAAAGTAAGAGTGCCAGAGAGGGCGTTAAAGTAAAACCTTATTTTCCTTATTCTTAATTGATCTAAAAATAGCTGTTTAATAACAGTAACAAGGTATGGTGTAATTGCTGTACATAGGTAAATGAAATAAATTACAGTAAAATTATGATGTACAGGAGGGAAGAATTAACTGGGAATATTTTATCATAAGGTGCCTGCACTTCATATGAAGTGATATGGTGTTTGCTATTGTTTGGGGATCTTGAATGTTCCCCAAAAATCCCATGTGTTGAAGGCTTGGTTCCCAGCTCATGGTGCTGTATTGGAGGTGATAGAACATTTAAAAGGTGGGGCTCAGTGGGAAGAAGTTAGGTCATCAGGAGCATTACCTTGAAGCACATATTAGAACCCAAGCCCTCCTCTTTCTCTTTACTTCCCATCCATCATGAGGTGGAGCATTTTTTTCCAGCATGCGTTCCCCACCATTAGATGCTACCTTGCCACAGGCCCAAAGAAATAGGGCCAACTGACCACATACTGAAACTTTCAAAGCTGTGAGCCAAGATAAACTTTTCCTCCTTATCAGTTGGTTATCTCAGATATTTTGTCACAGTGAAGGAAAGCTATCTAACAGTGTTATTTGGGGTACACCTAGATTAGTTTTAAATGTGCATTACAAACTCAAACAAAAAAATTCAAAGTATACTCAGTATACTAAGAGGAGAAATAAAATAAATTATATAAGATACTCAATCAAAACTAGGGAAGAATGAATAAAAGAAACAATAAACAAGTGTACCAAATAGAAATTATATCATAGATATTAACCCAACTCTATCAGTAATCAGTTTAACAAAAGTATTGGTCTAAACACACCAGTCAAAAGATAAGAATTGTCAGAGTAGATATTTTTTAAAACACAAAAATATATGTTGTCTACAATAAACCCACTTTTTTTTTTTTAAGAAAGAGAGGGACAGAGAGACAGAGAATCAATGTTATTTAGATCTTCATCTGGTTTTCATTGCTCCAACACTTTGTTGTATATGTGGGTGCTGTGGTTCGAACCTGAGTCCTTGTGCATGCCGGGCAAGTGCTGTAACCACTGAGCCACCATTCCAGCCCCAAGAAAACCACTTTTAACAGAAAAATTTAGATTTAAAGTAGAGGCAAGATGGGGTTTGGAGAGGTGAGTCAGTGGTAGAGTGCTTATCTGACATGTGCAAGGACTCAGATTCAAACCCAAGCATTAAGTACATAACTAAGGGTCAGAAAAACAAAAAATAGATAAAAAATAAATAAATAAAACTGATTTTTCTCTCTCTCCCCTCTCTCTTTCTCTTTCAAAAAAAAATGGGGAATCAAAAAACACCACAGTAATGATAATAAAAAGAAAGCTGAACAAGTAGATTAATTTCAGAAAAGTATATCTCAGAACAAGGAAAATTATTAGGTATAAAGTGGATAGTTCATAGCGATAAAGAAGTTCATTCTCTAAGAAGACCAAAAAAAACCCCTTAACATCTATGTACCTAACAACAGAGCATCAAAATACAGGAGTCAAAAACTGATAGAACTCCAAGAAGTATTAAACAAATTTACGAGTATAGTTGGAGAAGTTAACACCCCTTTTTCACTAACAGATAGATTAAGCAACCAGAAAACAAGTAAAGATATAGTGATCGGAGCAGCACTATAATCAATTTGATCTTATTGGCATTTATGGACTACTTGAACCGGAAATAGCATATCTCAGCTTGTTTAAACTGCTGGAACGCAATTCCATACCATGGATGACTCACAACCAACATTCGCAGGCTGAGAAGTCTAAGATCAAGGTGCCATCTGATGTGTTATTTAGTCAGCGTCCACTTCTTGATTTGCAGATGGCAGTCCTTTCCTGTGTCCTCAAATGGCAAAGGGAGCAAAGAAGTGTGAACTGTGCCTCCTTCATAAGGGTACTAATTTCATTCATGAGGGCAGAGGGTCCTAATTACTTAATCACCTTTCAAAGATCTTACTGCCTAATACCATCACCTCAGGATTAGGATTTCAACACATAAATCTTGAGGGAACACAAATATTAAATCCATAGCACAAAGAAATACACATTCTTCTCAAGTTCACATGGAGCATTCCCAAATATAGGCTATATTCTGGCCATAAAACACACATTCACAAACTTAAAATAGTAGAAATCATACAAAATATATTGTTATACCAGAGTAAAACTACCACAAATCAAAGAAGAAAGGTAGCTAGAAAAATCCGCAAACACTGAGAGTTTAAATGATTCATTTCTAAATAACACCCGGATCAAAGAGGAAGTCTCAGGATAAAATATATTTTGAACTATAAGAATGTGAAAATACAACTCATCAGAATTTGTGGGATGCAGCAAAAGCAGTGCCTGGAGGCAAATTTATGGTATTGAATGAGTACATTGGAGAAGATAAAAGATTTAAAGCCAATAATCTGAACTTTCATCTTAGGAAACTGGATAAAGAAGGGTAGTTTAAGATGAAAGCAAAAAGGAGCAAACTAGAGGAAAAAAAATTGATGGAATTAAAAGCAGAAAAATAATAGAGAAAATCAACAAAACCAAAAGCTAATTCTTTGAAAAGATTGATAAAATCAATAAAGCTCTAGCCAATCTAACTAAGAAAAAAGGAGAAATGACACAAATTATCAACATCAGGAAAAAAGAAAAGGTCACCACTACTACTAATTGCCTCTGCGTTAAGAGGACTCTAAAGAATGCTTTAAACTGTTTTATGTCAGTAAAGCTTATAATTTGGATAAAACCAACACAAGCTAACAAAACCCACACAGAGAGAAATAGATACTCTGAAGGAATCTGTATCTACTAAAGAAATTGTTAAAAATTTTCAAAAAAAAAAAAAAAAAAGAAGCACAAGGTCTAGATGATTTCACTGGTGAATTCTACCAAACAGTTAAAGAAGAAATTATATCAGTTCTCCACAATCTCTTCAGAAAACTGAAGCAGAATAAAAACTTCCTTACTTATTTTATAAAGCCAGTATTACTTTAATACCAAAACCAGATAAAACCATTACCAGAAAAGGCTATAGATCTTTGTCTCTCATTAACCTATATACAAGAATTCACAAAATATTCAAAAATAAAATCCAACTTAACAAATAAAATCCAACAACATATTAAAAACAATAATCCACAGCCAAGTGGAACTTATTCCAGGCACGCAAGTCTGGTTCAATATGTGAAAATCTATTAATATAATCCTTCACAACATCAGACTAAAGGTGAAAACGTACGGGATCGTATCAGTATAGGAAGATAAAGCACTCGACAAAATCTAATTTCCATTCATATTTTAAAACTATTAGCAAAGGAGAATAGAGGCAAAATTTCTCAATTGATAACATCCACATGCAATCCTACACACACACACACACACACACACAGTAGCTAACATCATACTCAATGGTGAGAAACTAGATATTTTCCTGCTAAGAAACAAGACAAGGATGTCCCCTGTCACCACTCTATTTGTTACTGTGCTGGGGGATTCCTAGCCAGTACAATAATATGAGGAAAGGAAGCAAATGTTATACAGGTTGAGAAAGGAAAAACTAAATTGTTTTTGTTTTCAGATGATACAATTGCCAACAGAAAATATCAATAATCAGCAAAAAAAAAAAAAAAGAAAGAAAACTTCTGAAGTTAATACATGATTATAGCAAGGTTTTTATACAAGCAATTCAAAATAAAGATACAAAATTCAATTGCCCCCAAAAAGGAACCAATAACAAAGTAAAAAAAAAAAAATCAATTACTTTCCTCCATACCAGCAAAGAACAGTTGGTATTTGAAATTCTTTAAAATGTGCCATTTACAATATCACCAGAAGTATGAAATAAATGCCTCGCAAAATAAGATATAAAATGACAAAAAAAAGCATGTGAACAAATTTTCAACACCCTATGTCATTAGAGAATTACATATTAAAGCATCAATAAAGTAACAGTCTAGGTTTGCCTCTTTCAGAAGGTCATATATTTGGAATTGTATAGTATTCCAATTTTATATTCTTATGTGTAATATTAGAATGGCTAAAATTAAGAGGAAAAAAAGACAATCCGATGCCAATTATTACAGAGTGATAGGCTGTCATCCATTACTGATGGGAATGCAAAAAGGCAGAGAGCCACTTGGAAGACAGGTAGGCAGTTTCTAACAAAACTAAATACAGTTTTGCCACGCAATCCAGCAACTGATCAAAAACTTAAGCCCACACCAAACCTTGCAGCCAAATGTTATCAAAGCTTTATTCATAATGCCCAAAACATGGTAACAACCAAGATGTCCTTAATAGGTGAATGAGTAAATAGGGTTATACCTATACAATGAAACAGTATACCAAAAAAATGAGCTTTTGAGCCCCCAAAATACATTAATAAACCCTGGATACATAGGTTAAGTGTAAGAAGCCTATGTAATTCCAATTATAGGGCCTTCTGAAAGAAGTCAAGGCTATAGAGACAGTAAAAAGATCAGTGATTACCAGAGGTTCTGGGAAAGGGGAGAGAGCTAAACACACGAAGCTCAGAAAATTCTTTATGGCATTAATCTGTACAATACATTACGCATAATACAGTAATAGCAGATGCATGACATTGTGCATTTGTCAAAATGTATAGACATTTTTACAGAACAGCAGTCCTAAAATATGGAGACACAATCAGTGAGAAAGACCTCCAGTCCAGCTGGCCCTGTGTAACTTTTATTTTTTTGTTTGTTTGTTGTTGTGGGGTTTTTTTGGTTAAGTATTTCATGGCACATTTTCTCATTTATTTTGTCAGCATTTCCTCTAATATAGATCCATGTTATTTCATGCATTATAATTTTTCCCCCACCAGGCTCTTCTCTCTTTGCTTCCAACCCTTGAGACCCAAGTAGGAGTTGGGTAAAACCTAAGAATCTCATTTCCTACATTGGTAAGAGCAGTGTGTGCCAATACCATCGCTTTCTTTCAATGCACATGGCTGGTCCATCTGCTTCTGCCTTCCTGCGCTCCTCCCTCACACCCAACAGTGTAGAGCTGCCCCATAGCAGCCAGCAGGAAGGTCCTTTCTGGACACTGTATCTCCAAAGAAGGAAGTGATATGTCTGTGTCCTGGAGTAAGCTTGGCAATAAATCCTCACACTACCCTGACTCCTTCTTGTGACTGAAGCTATCCTTGGCCTGCTGTGGCCTGGTTTTTGATTGAGCTCAGAAAAGTGTGGAAGCCAAACAATTCTGAGCATAGCTGAGGAACTGGCATCATCTTTTTGAGAAGCTAAAATGCTGGTAGGCCTGTGTTCAATATCTGTTGAATGGATAAATACATGAATTTAGAAGGCATTGCTTAGAAACCATTGTGATGTTTCACCCATGTGTAACTTGTATAAATGCCTTGAATAATAGCATTTCTGAGTTGCAGAAGACCTTAGAGAGAAATCTCCAGCCCAACCCTTTTATTGTCTAAGAGAGAAAACTATCTCAAAAAGGTCAGTTAACTTGCCTAAGGCCACACTACTGGTTGATTCTTAAATCAGAACTCCTTTTATTATTATATTTATACTTTAATGTGTAGTGCCCTAATATGCACACATTTGTTGGAGTGTAGCCTCATTCATCTCTAGGTTCCCTGTCTCTCACATTATTCCTATTCTTTTTCTTACTCTCTGCCGTGTCCCTTTTGCATTGTGTGTGTGTTTTTCTCTTTACTCCCCGTTTATCCTCAGATAGTGTAATATCACTGTGGAGTTACAGAGTTAGTCTTGCGGACCATTACATCCCACATCCAGGACCAGGTATCATAAACCTCGTAATGGCTTAAGAAGAGCACCCAAATGAAATCAACAAGCTTATATTTGATTTTAAAACTCAGACATTCTTTTGGATTCAAGTTTCATTGACAGCATCACTAATTCCATCAATCATCAATTTAACCAGTATAAAGAAATGTGACCCTAGCGTTCACTTGACACAATCTGAGTTTCAGACACGGTGCTTTCCCTATACAACTGACGGAAGTATGTTGTCATTGCCTCAAACATAAATCACACGGCTCTTCCTAATGCAGTCCTCATCCAAGGAATTAATTCTTTATCATGACTCACTCTTTATAATGTGTGGATGAACTGTGCTCTCACCTACCCTCCAGCGGAAAACAAATACCTCAGAAAAGTACCACTTACACTTTGGTATGTTCAGTGAAACTGTGACACTCCTCAAATCCTATCGGACCACAACAAAAAGCCACATGCTCAGTCTAAGTTCTTAGTCCTAGTTCCCTACTCCTCACCTCTTTGAGCTGGTTCCTCATTTTAAATAGTTTCAAAGTCTGTCATGATCAAAATTCTTTCTTTACTAACTGTCTAACAAAAATATTCATGTTTTAGTCTCTGAAGATTACTCCTAAAACACAAGGCAACCTCTGTTCTGGTCAGCCAGGAACCTCTTGGTGGCAATTAGCTTATCAACACCAGGTTACAGGACAGCTGAGTTTTGATAGGAATGAAGACTTTGCAGGCTATAACAGAAAACAGTGCCAGAGTAGGTCCAGGAGAGCCAAGGACCAGCTAAAAGGACAGGAGAAACTAAATCAGCATTCCCAATAATCTGTTTATAGGCTTTGGACAAAGCATGCAATATGAAGGTAATTGATTGCTTTGCTAACAGCTATTCCTCAATTAATATTAGCTAGAGTGAATTGGGAGATATTTGTCCTGGCTTCAAAGAGTTTCGTGTTGCTGGAGGTACACATGCAGGGATTGAATGGTCATGTTGAAGGTATCAGCGGAGGAATTGAAGAGGAGTCTAGTCAGATAATGATGTGTTTAGTGGCCCCTGAAATTAATATAGAGGTCATAGTATTATGGAATAGAATGGAAATTTTCAAAGTACATTACACACAGTAAGGATAAATAGTGTTTTGTGAAACCTTTGTTTCAGTTGTCTGTGTACACACATGTGCCTAAACGTAATGGGAAGATCGTGGCAAGAAAAGTAAACCACTGGTTTAGATGACTTTCAGAAACCCTGATGCTATATATTCGTCTTGTCTTGCCACTTGATTTCATGCCACCTGGTCCATGATAGGTGTTCATTAACTGTTCTGTATAAAATCAAGTAGAAATAATAGCTTCTTGGAGACTCAACAACTCTGCTAAGGTAGATATTCTGACCTTGGTTTTATAGAAGATAAGATTAAATTATTCACCTATATTAAATGACTTGTTCAAGGCCACGTAGCTGATAAGCTCCTGTGCCAATATTTGAACCCAATCAGAGCAGGGCTTTATGCTCCCAGTGATGGGCAGTATTCCATAGTACTCTCCCGGAGCTTGATGGAGAAACAGTCAGAATTAAAAGCAGAAAGTAACCAAACATTTGTAGCCAATTGAAAACCAATTCATGTAGCTGCTATAGAAATAGCAATAATCTCAGCTTATAAATTCTTATTATTAAAACAAACAAAACTCCAAAACATATCATCTAAAGGGGCAGTGCCCAAATGTCACTCCATATTTTGGCTCCACCACAGTCACCAGAGGAGCTTTATAATAAGAGAGATTCCCAAGCTTCACTCCCAAAAAATCTGACTGAAGGGAAGTATTTATGATACTTTCAGTGCTTACGTACAGAAAGGTTTGGGAACCATGGACCCAGTAGCATTCCTAGACCTAAGGTCTCACAGATGTTTAGCTAGAAGAAATGTTGGATGCCATCTAGTCCTTGGGTAACAATACATTCTGTTCTGAGTGCCAACTTCAAATGATAAATAATGGCTGCTTGGAAAGTCAGCAGCGACGGATACCAGAACAGAACCCAGGCTTTGTCAGATAGAGCCCCAAGAGTAATGAATGATGTCTGTTACAGATAAGGAGGTAGCAAGAGTAACACTACATTCCAAACCCTTCCTTTTCCAGTACTGCATGCCCAAGACACACATTTTAGTGACATGGGATTGAAACCCAAGTTTCCTCACTCCTGCTTCAATGCTTTATTTATAACAATTTCCATTACTCACAATAAGGTCTATCAGAAATGCTGGCTCACACAGCACTTCTAGCTGGTATATGGCAGAAAAGCCAACATTTACTTTACTTGAAAGATTAAGGCAAATCTGCCCTAATTGCTCCTACTCATTAATGCCTCTGCCACTTTAAAAGGCAGGTCAAATATTTTATTCCATTATTAGCTATAAAATTTTAAATACTGGGATCCTCTGAGAATTAATCAAGAAAATCATATAAAAAAAGAACTAGCAGTGTCTGACTGGGTTTAAGTTCATATTAAAGAATATATGACTGACAGAAGATCTTCTTTTGAGACTAGGTTTTTGAGGAAAATAGAACGCAAGAAGGAACAAAAATAACTGGGCTTTGAAGGCAAGAAGAAACATCAACGAAGGACAGAACATAAACAGGGGGAGTGGACAGCATCAACCGAATCTGTCCACTTTGTAGTTGCACCTGGGACAACTCTGACCCACCTAAAATGATGGAAGTCTGGTGAGAAAGCACGGCCACTCTCAGCTGAGGCTTAGATGAGTTACATCTTCAACATCCATTTCTTCATCTGTAAAATATGGATAAGAACTCCTACTCTCAGGGTTGTTTTGAAAATGGGCCTAGTGCAGCTCCTGACATAGGCATCTCTCAGGATCCACTCCACCCCCACCTAGGACATGAAACTCCATGGTGCTCAAGACTCTTACATAAAATAAGTGTAATATTTGCATTGAAACTACATGCATGCCCCTATATGCTTTAAACCATCTCTAGATTACTTACAATACCTTATACAATATAAATGATATGTAACTAGTTGTTTTATCGTATTGTTTGGGGAATGCCAAGGAAAAAAATAGTCTATCCATGTTGAGAACAAACATGAATGGCTTTTCCCCCCAAGTATTTTCCATCTACCGTTGATTGAATCTGGGGATGCAGAACCTGCAGATACAGAAGGACGGTTGTATGCAATTTCTCCGTAAATGTTTATTTAACCTATGCAATGGATTTGGGCACTGCATGTCCTAAGAAACCTTTCTGTGAGAATCGAAATTAAGGTCTGTTCCTCTCAGGGCTCTCTGGAGACCAGGGGTCATCCCACACAAAAGCCAGCATGTGACAGACCCAAGCAGTCTGAGCTAATTGCAGAATGAAAGAATTCAGAGATGGGTGGATCTGAGACCCCAGCTACCACAGCCCCATCTTTTACAGACAAGGAAACCCCCAAAGCTCATGCAGCTCAGGAAGCATGGCCCCTCCTCCCAGCCTCTGTAAGCCCTGTCTGGGTGGCACCTCAGGAAAACATGTATTTCTGGCACTGGAATGCTCCATTTGTAGATTAAACATGAGGCTTTATATGGGGAACTAAACATTTTGACTTCATCCCTTCTCCAGCATGTCTGCTGAATATTTCCAGTAGGTACTTTTGAACAACACCTATTCTGAGGTGATATGGGTAAATTGCAAAAACATTAATTTACTATTAACATAATTACAGGGTTTTTTCTGCTCTCTAGAATTTGTTTAGTGCTTGGGGCCAAATCCCTTTCACTCTCACAATACCTCCTTTGTTTTAAAAAAGAGATACTACAGTGGCTGGCTGGTGGGGGGAAAGTGCCCTTTGAAATTTCCTGTTATCACGGTCCTAGCTGCCTCTAATCAGAGGCAGCGCAATAAATAGACCCAAGACTTCTTTAAAATGCCCACAGTCTGCTAAGAATTAAATGCCTTCCTCTGAGTCTCTCCTCCAAATATATTTTTAAATAGTTGCTCAGTCCTCAGCTTTCCCTAATAAGGTTCCATTTAAATAAATTTGGAAATAGTTTCCTTCTTTTAAAGAAAGCCACTCAATTTGAAAATGTCAGATAAAAATACATGTACGTTACAAGGCTATCACCTATTTTCAGCGATGTTTTTCCAAGCTCTTTCTTTGCCTTTCTTTCTTCCTTTTTTCTCTTGTTTTCAGTTCCCAGCAGCTTCTGGGAGCCTCCTCACCCTGGAGGACAGGGCTCCTCAAATCATAAACAATTTCATTTGTTTTCCTGGCTGTGGCCATTATAGGAGCAAAACTGGCCCCCATTGCCCAATACAATCCTTCTGAGTCACCCCAGCTCCCCAAACCCCAATCGAAGCCTTGCGACTGAAATGAAACCAACTTGCCCTTAACTTTGGAAAATTAGCCACTCTCTTCCTTGCTGTGCCATGTCAAAATTAAAGAGTAAACAGAGGTCCCCCCAATCCCCCTGATTGCATTAATCATTCAAATGACGTATTAGCATTCTTCAGACTCTTCTGTTGTGCTTCCAAATTAACACCTCCAGGTTCAAGGGAATAGAAATTAACTGAATTATCTGGCAGCCCCAGATGTCCTAGCATGCTCTTCCTTCTCGCTGATTTAATATGCCGAAAGAACAGTTATGAGGCAGAAACACTGCTAATGGTCAAGAAATAATCTATGCCATGTGTAACCGACAGTCTTAGCCCTCCACCCACCTTCCAAAGTTGTCAGGATTCCAGGTGAGCCCTAGCTGTCATGGGGATCCCACCACTTTCAGGCATGGCCACCCTGATAGGCACTCTGTCTCCCAAGTTGCCATGAAAGGGCTGGGGCAGGCGGCCCTTCTCCAGAAGCTGGAGTCCAGAACCCTAGCACCAGCTGGGTAGAACCCAGAAACAGGCTCAGAGCTGGCTGTGGAGGGGGTTAAGGGGTCTGTTCCAGAGAGCAGCAAGGGTGCAGGCAGAGCCTGTAGGGTCCCGGATGGGGCTTCTCTCCAGCATTTCCCAGCTCTGGCCACTGGCAACCTTCTTGTCGAGGCATGAAAAGGATCAGCGATTCCTCCGAGTTGTGGAAGGGCTTTTTAGAACATTGATGTAATCCTTCACAACAGAAGCCTGTTTCCCTTGGGGGTTAATCCTGTCATTTGGGAGTGTCTCCAGGGCATTAAGCCATAATTGCTTGCATAACTCCAAGAGGCAAACAGGAAGCTGGAGGACACACACACAATCGTAAGCTTCCTACAGCAGGCAGGTCCCGTCCTTTGCCCTGCAGCCCCTTCCAAACCCAAACTCCACCCCCCACCCATTCTGAGGGGCCACCCTAAGAGGAGGAGAAAGCCCAAAGTTCACACAGGAACCTCGCCCTGTCCCAGCTCCCAGCTGCTCGGCTGTCCTGCAGCAAGGGGCAGGGGGAGAGATGGGGCTCAGGGGAGGGTCAATGCCAGACATCACCTGAACACCAGGACCTCCCAATAACAGGCAGAAATTCAAATGCTTTCTCCATGCCTTGGTGGGAACCGAAACATCAGATGTTTATTAAATGACATAGCGGTGGCGACTGCTTTGCACGGCCAGCCCAGAAGTGTATGCTGTCACTTTAAAAAAAATTGAGCTGATGCCAGGCTAGTCATGGTAATGCTCCCATGGCATGATTAGATTCATGCCCAGGGTTGTATTTGCATATGATATTCAGGGCATGATTTTTTTATTGTTCTTAATCAGAGCCGAATGTCAACAAAATAAATGAAGTTGCGAGTTGAAGTGAAATTTTTATCACATCAGGGATGTGCTTTTTCTCCCATTTATCACAGCCCATATTGAGAGAGTGAAATTTTTTGAAAATGTGGTAATCAATGGAAGAGCTCCATATGGCAGGGATCAAAGGTGTTACATAGTGTGTGGTTCTGCTTTATTGCCAGCCAGTACTGTTAATTGGACAACAAGATCAGAGGCAATATTAAAATCCAATTAAATTGATATGAACAGATTGCCAAGTGATGTACACTAATGTATAATTGAGTATCAAGCAAATGCAAGTCCCCGTCTTCTGCTTCTACCTCCTGAATAAATGATGGCGCCATAGAGGACAGAAACAAGTTTGCACATTAGCTCCACAGCTCTGGGCTCTCATTTGTTACTTTCAGAGTTGATGACTTTTGCTTTTCCTCCTAGTCAGTCTTAAAGAGACAGACCCTTTCCCTGTCCCCGCCCCCAGTTCTCCACCCTTTGCCCCTCACTTGGGGTGACTTTTCTTCCATGAAATCGTGTTCCCCTTTCAGGGCTTGGAAATGAAATCCATGTTTCATATGCTTCGTTACGTGTCTATTATACGGCGGGTCCTAAGGAGCAGTGCATTGATAATATATTGTGCTAGTTGTAAATGATCTGTCCATCTGGAGCAGCACGCTAACACATTTCTAATGCCATCTCTCAGATACAAATTATAGCACAGCGTTTCTCAACCCAACAGGCAAGAGAAAGTAAGCAAGCAAAGCCCTGAGCGAGCACAGAAGGAATACCTGGCTCATCGCACAAAGAAGGACCAGAGGCGCTGTTGAAAGAGTTGTCCGAGGTGTGGATCCCTCCTAGTGGATCCCAGGGCTGGCCAGTGGGGTTGCCAGCAGGAGCTGAAGTGGGCCTCCATTCATTCCTCTCCAAACAAGGCCAGGAAGGGAATGGAATCCCGAGGAAAGCAGTCCCTCCCACTCAATTACAGCAATTAGCTCACAGGCCATTCAGGGGCCAGGCCTGGCTGAATAGGATCCCCCTGCCCCACCGTTTGTTACCAGAGCTGAGCTCACACAAATTAATGAGCAGAGGGAATGAGGAAAGCCAAGGGCTGTTGCTGGCAAACACTCTGGGGGCCTGGTCCCTTCCTCCTGTAAGAACAGCCCAGATTACCCCCAACAATAAAACCTGTTAACTTATACAACTTTGCTTAAGAAACAAGCCTGATAGGACGTTGGCAGACTTCCCTGCTGCCAACCGAGACTATTGCGGGGAGCCGTGGTTTTCCTGGGCCAGAGCCTGTGATGGAATGGGAAGGGAGGGAGCAGACTGTTTATTCCAGCAGCCAGATTGTAGCTGGCCATAAAGTTCTGTATTAGGAAAGTTTTCTTTTTTCTTTTTTCTCCTCTATATATTACCAATAAAGGGGGAAAGGGTATTGAGCAAAGGTTATGATGTGCTATCTTTTATTCAATCCACTCAAAGGAAAGCACCCTTGACCTTCCCATATTTGATCCAACTTTGCTGATAAAGAAGCCCATTACAGTGGCTGGAGCGGTGGCTCAGCGGTTGCAGCCCTTGGCCCTTGCCTGGCATGCACTAGGACAGGGGAGTTTGAACCCCAGCACCACATATACAATGAAGTGTTGGAACAATGAAAGCCACATGAAAACCTAAATAAAAATTGATTCTTTCTCTCTCACACTGTCCCTCCTCTTTCTTTAAAAAAAAAAAAAGCCCATTTACAAGAAGAGGAAGCGAAGGACTCAGGGCTAGTTAGAGTTCAAGAAAAGAGGCATTTCTTTAAAATAAATTCTAAGAAATAGGGTTTTAACCAAAATTAAACACATTTCAAATTTTGAAGGAATATGTATATATATTTACAAATAGATTCACTCTTTTAAAGATCAGATTTTATTTGTGAACCCTAAAAAAACTGAGATGGTATCTACACTCATAAAGCCTTTTGGATTTTCTCTAGTTGGCTTTCGTGAGTCAAAACAAACCGTGGACTTCTCAGTAGCTATTTACTAAGACAACTGTTGAATTAAATGACGTTTTGCTTTCTTTTCCCCAAACCCTGTGATTTAGGTCTAATGAACCTCAATCTGCCATTCATCTTAAAAGTGGAGTGAAGAGACAGAATGAAGTCAGAACTACAGAGCATCCAGCAATGACTTTGAAACCTGGGATCCACAACAGATGAAGCTGGCAAAGACTGGCATCCCATTAAGTGAGGAGAGCAAGGCCAGACCATCATCTGCGTAGAGCAGAGCAATGCTTTTGAATAAGGCAGCCAGCTCAGGGCCGAGACTCCTCTTTGTGACAAGTTTCCCCACAAGTCACAGAGACATGGGCTCTATTATGGTTTTGATCTGACACACCCTCCGAAGTCTCATGTGTACAGAGGTGGGACTTGTAGGCAACAATTGGATCCTAAGGGCTCTGGCCTCATGGTGGATTATTCCACATGGTGGATGGACAGCAATGGAGTGCTGGGAGGTGGGAGCTAGCTGAAGGGTACTTAGGGATGTGCTCTGGAAAGGCTTATCATCTCCCCAGCCCTTTCCTCTCTTGCTTCTATGCACTCTATTCCTCCCTCCTCCCTGTCACACTCTCTCTCTTTCCCAGCTGCCAGGAGCTGAGTGGTGCTCCTCCACCGCAGCTTTCCGCCATGATGCTGTGTCTCACCTCAGGTCCAAAGCAATGGAGCAGCCAACCAAGGACTGAATCCTCTGAACCCATGAGCCAAAGTGAATCTTTCCTTTTCTAAGTTGTTCTTGTTGGGTATTTTGGTCACAGCAATGACAAGCTTACTAACACAGGCTCCCTGACACAGTATCCAAAGGTCTTCTGGAAGCAGGATGAAGCCATTTCTGAAACGTACTGTTTTACTTGAGTCATTTCTTGGTACCTACTTGCCCATATCATGACCATTGGGGTTTCCCTGAAATCAGTTTAAGGAGAAGCAAAATTAAAAAGTCTGAAATGCATGATGGAACTTAACAGGGCATAATGGAACTTAATAATATTCTACCAAAAATAAATGGAATAGCTAGCTTGCCACAACAATAAAAGTTCAAGTTGTGTATCTTGAAACAATATTGGCCTCACTAGGTAACAGTACTCCAGTATTCCTGGGCCTGCTCTAGTGCTTGAAATGTGGAAAATCCAAATAAATAAATAAACTGAAGAACTGAGTGTTGCTAATCAAAACTGCTCCTGGGTCCCTATTTCTGCAACATATTTCATGACCTTTTCCTCTGCCACCTCTCACCACAGCCTTCAAGGCAGGAACTACCATCCTGAACATCAACTCTCAAAGAGATGAAGTAACCCCCTAAATGCTACATAGGGGGAGAGACAAAACTGGAACTCAAATATACATCTTCCTGACTTTAATTCTTTCTTTTTTCTTGTTTCTATCCAATCTAATCTAGCCTCCTAGAATCACTCTAAGAAAGATCTTTCCAAAGTCTACTTATTCTCCAAACTCTAGCCCATCACCCCATGAAAACTTGTAATCAAGGTGCTTGAACAGTAAAAGGTTATTCCTGGAAAGACCAAGGAGAGCCTTGAAGGAGGTCCTGAAGGTGGACATCAGGAACCTGGGGGTCTAGGTATCAGAATATATGCTAACACACCCCATGACTCCCAGAAGGTCACTAATCCTCCCTCTCTATGTCCTTTTACTTCTTCTGTGAACAGTAGGGCCAGCAATCTTCAAAGGGCAATTGTTACAACAAACTAAAATCACTTTAAATTCTTCAGGAAATAAGTCCAACTGAATTACCGTTATTATTCGATAATCATGTTGTAGTAATCAAGGCTATTCCAGTTTATTCTG
The DNA here is from genome assembly GCA_004027875.1 of Aplodontia rufa. Classification (NCBI taxonomy): domain Eukaryota; kingdom Metazoa; phylum Chordata; class Mammalia; order Rodentia; family Aplodontiidae; genus Aplodontia; species Aplodontia rufa. Next base: position 28,728 of record PVKS010001703.1, read on the forward strand.
GTTTTCCTCCTTCCAGATGGCATGGTAGGACTGAACTTAGGTGTGGGCATGTGTCTCTTGGTTAAGGCAGCAGACAATAAGTGTGTGTTCAGTGTGGAAGAACCAAGCATTAGAACAATTTTTTATATCCTTTCCCCTTAAAGCCACAACACAGGAGGACAGGTTGAAAGTGAGCCACCATCAGCTTCAATTCTCCAGTGACTAGGCTGAGCAGCATCTCCCTGCTGGCCCACCACGTATGGTACAGCATGAGCGTGAAGTCAGAGCTATTGTTACTACGGTATAACCTCTTCTCTCTAACAGACACAAATTGCATGAAAGGCCTGTTTCTGGAGAGTAGCAACAGGAAAAAGCAGGCCAGAAAGTAAAGAGATCAAATGAAGAGGGTCTATATTCACTTAAGAAACACTTATTAAGCACCTACTGTAATGAAAGGGTATGCCAGAGTGCCAGAGACACATTATTGTTTCTGAACTGGGAAATCCAAAGGGCATTTATTTTTTAATACCAGGTCCTGACCCAGGTATGTTGTACCACTGAGCTACATCCCCAGCTCTTTTTTAAAATTTTTATACAGGGTCTTACTAAGTTTTGGAGGCTGGCCTTAAACTTGTGATCCTCCTGCTTCAGCCTCTTGAGTTGCTGGGATTACAAGGTTTGCTCCACCAAGCCCTGATCAAAAGGGCATTTTCTATTACAATAATAAGCAGCGTTCTTTCAAAAGAGCATTGAAACTAGAAAAAAAAAAGAATTTTCCTTTGACATAAATGTTTTTCTTTTTAAAAAGAGTCAATATTTTTTTTTCTTCTTGTTTTTGTTTCTTCTCCACTTAGTTGTGTATGTGGTGCTGGGAATCAAACCCAGGTCCTCACACATGCCAGGCAAGCGCTCTACCACTAAGCCAACTCTCCAGCCTGCCTTTGACACAAATGTTTAACTACCAAAATCTATTTGTAATCTAAGGGGGAAAAATACCTCCCCAAATTATCAACAAATCTATCTTCCAAGTGAATCTGCTTAAAGAATGTCGTTCTCTTTCATTCTCTGCAGTTCTTCATTTGTGGAAGTATGCCTAACTGCACCTAAAACAAAGAAGGCTTTAATCTAGATGCATGAGAACATTTCAAGGTGGCCAGTATTTTCATATACTTTTGCTAAATGCTAATGGATTAAAAAAGAAAAGATCCCCCACTCCCCATGGGGAATCAATCTTTATTACCACTTAGGGCCAAATAAATAAACAAACAGACTTGGAGTTTGCCATTTAATAGAATATATAAACTTCGGTTTTGTTGGTAAGAAAAACAATTGTCTATTATAGTGAGCTCACACTAGGAACAGTCTTACCCTGGCTTTCACCTCCTCCGGGCTTCAGCTCCCAGTGCCACAGAGATTTCCACATTGCAGGGCAGTGACATTCCATCATAAATAACCTAACACTTTGCGGCGTCAAACTTTAGAAAAAGCTTTTTGAGGAGACTTGGAAAGAAAAATGTTAGGTGAAAATGTCAAATTCCATAGTCCCACGATTATTTTTAATTGTTTTCCATATTTATAATTGTTTATGAAATTGGAGTTTGCTGCAGTTAAGCTTTTCCACATATGAGATAGATCGATATTTGTAAGTAAAAAAGTATATCCATATACACACAGAGAACACATAGGCATGTATATATAGCCAAGTTGAAGAGTGTGTGGTGTTTTGGGGTCAGAACTAAGTTTAGAAACACTGTAGAGAGGTCAGAGCAGCACAGCATTGGGAGAAGCCCCAGCTCAGCTGCTCCTAATCTCTGTCCTCCCAGCAGTTCCCTCCACCTCTCTGGACTTCTGCTTTCTCACTTACAGAACAAGGACGCGTGCTTGATGCTCGTGAATGCCCCATTTTGCTCGTCCACCCAGGGATCTGTGCCTTGAAATTGCTTCCAGTCTGTAATGTTAGTGGCTCAGCTGAAAATCTGCATAGGTAGAGGATGGAAAGAGACTCAGCCAATGGCAAAAAGGAAAAACTCAAGCCTGAAAAAAGTTCTGATATCAATATCAGAATGGAGGGATTACTGGAGATTTTTCTTTTTAGTACCAGGGATTGAACCCAGAAGTACCTTACCACTGAGCCACATCCCCAACCCTTTTTATATTTTTATTTTTATTTTGAAACAGGGTCTCACTAAGTTTCTGGGGCTGACTTTGTACTTGCGATCCTCCTGCCTCAGCCTCCCAAGCTGCTAGGATTACAGGCATGCACCACTATGTCTGACTGGAGATTTTTTTTTTCTTATTTTCCCAAATTTAACTTATGTTCTTGCTATATTATTTTTACAACTTTATAGATAAATAAAAAATTAGACAAATACAATAGCCTATGTGAATGGGCTGCATTAATTATGACCTCAGAAGATCAACACACAAACATAAACCTCTTGTATTAACAGACACACAAAACACTTATTACATGCCATAGCCATAGGACTATGAGTTCTCAGTTTTTAACAGCAAAATTTTCTTTGGCAACACGATTTATTTGTCTAAAGACGTCAAATAAACTACTTGGGCAAACACTTCATTATTCAATTGTCTGCTTTGGCATCATGCACACTATAATAAATGTCTAATGTCACCTCCTCTCACCCCACCCACCCATGCACACATGCTTGTCATGACAAAGTTGGCCTTCTCAGGTTAATACTTATGCCAAAGGTCATAAAAATCATGTTAAGTCGAAGTGCCTAGGGAATTTGGGCCTCTCTCTTTTGCCTTATTCTCTCCCACTCTCCAGGGTTTGACAACATAATGTGATTACATAATAACTCAAGGCAGGAAGCAAATTAGACACCATACCGGAAGCCCAGGTGAGGCCCCCATGGAGTGATCTAAGTCTGTTATCCTGCAAGTTTGTGAGGCCAGGCAAGAAACATATTGTTGGGTCTTTAAGAGCCATGAAAATTCCCACTCAGTTTCCCACCCCATTCCTCCTTCATGGAGGAATTCTGAGGAAATGGGTTTTTTCCTCCTCATTATACACCAAATTATTTTAATTAACAACAACAACAAAAATGTTGGGGACCACAGAATAAACATCAGCTACCTTCTTCTCAGCATATTCTCCTCTCAGAGAAACCCCCAAAATGCCTTCCTGACCCCTGTTTATACAAAAATCAAGGTTTTTGACTCCCTTTCTGTAGATGTGAATGGTTTTCCCTTGACTTCTACATCCCACCAACCCGGGAGGTCACCAGAAATGCAGGCTCAGCCCTTGGCTTGTAAACCCTCCCCTACTGGATCTCAAAACCAGTTGCTGCCAATAATTTTCTGAGATTCACAAAACAGAAAATGTAACTGGCACAGACCCTGTACCCCCAGGGAGATTTCAGCCTCGACATGTCTTCCCTACCAACAACAACAACCAAAAACAAACGAACAGAAAAACAAACCTGCACAGAACAGAAAGCCAACAGGAGTCATGGTCAACACCAAAGGAGTGGGACAACCACTTCTAGTGTCCCCTCCTCATGCAACCCCTTATCTTTCATTTCATTCTCATTTTGAAAGTGGTTCCTATTTTCTGTTGATCTAGCCTTTAAAATCAACAAATCTATATTTGTAAGTCTCTGGTCTTATCACATTTTGGAAAATCTTTTGTCCATCTATGATCAGGACATTCTTACAGAAGACAGGAAGGGAGACTGTAAATGGAACACAAGTTAGCTGAGAATCATGCACTGTGTGATCCAGCATCTCACAGCGGTTGCTTCCTGGACTCTGGAGATAAGACCCCTGGGTTCTCTTGGGTCCACCACTAACCAGCTACACTCTTGGGCAATTTATTTCATCACTGTGTCTGGGCTTTTTCACCTGTGTTGTAGGGACGTTAGTGCCGTCTTCACTGGGTCACTGTGAAGATTAAATGAATAATTTTAATAGTACCTGGCACATGGTAACTGCTACGTATTAGCTATTATTGTTGCCAATTTGCCATTGTATGACTTTAGATAAGTAATCACTTCCTCTCCTTGAGCTTCCATGTGCAAAATAAAATTAATAATATTCTTATCCTCCTGACTCACCTCACAGAGTTTCTGAAAAGATCAAATAACCCAATTGACATAAGAAGTTCTTGGAGACAGAAAAATACTTTACAGTCATATCTGGAATATATTGCTTTTTAATATAATATAACTATACACTCCGCCAATTAAATCTGAGTCTTTCATTTAAAAGGAATTAAAAGAAAAAGACCAATCCCAGGTTGACCAGAAAGTCCATCTTGGGCCAAATGAGGTGAAGCCTTGGAAGGGAGTGAGCCAGCCTGGTTTTGACTTCCAATAGGATGTTGCATTCCCCCTCTCTGGAATGAATCTGGGTGGAGGACATCACTGCAGCTCGAAGGCAAGTCATTTGTGTTTGCTCTAGTTGGCAAGAAAATACACATTCTGATCAGTGCTATCTTGCCCTAAAATGCATTCTGAAATCAGAAATGTTCTGGGCACTGCTCATAATTCCGAGGCAATGAAATTTCTGACCCCAATAACTGTCATAGGGGGATTGGCAAATGCTGCTATCAGAACTGCCCAGGCCCAATAGCTGGCCAGTCCAGAGGAGGATTTGGAGTTTGGGCCTCACAGAGGCAAGCCACCAGCCCTCCCTGATGTTGGTTGGACTGAACTTTTGGATGGAAATGACCAGCTGTACAGATGCCAGGCAACCAGGGTTGGAAGCAACCAGATGCCAAGGGAGTCAACTCCATTTGATGCCCCTAATCAGTGGCTGACTTCATCTTCCACATTTTTACTCTGTCATCCTAATGCCTCGTTAACACACACCGCTCCCAGTATGACTGCTCCTTGTATCTCTTTCCCCGTAAAGTGCTGCTTCCTGAGCTTCCAGTGTCCATCCACTCACATCAAGGAAATACTAAACAGCACAGACCCTTGGTTTGACCCCAAGGATTCAGTTTTCACTAATGTAGCTATGTGAATATTCTTCCTTGCTCTATAAAAAAAATTCCAGAGTAGGATGCCATATCTTTGCCCAGAAAATGTAACCCATAGATGGACAAGAATTTATTGTGCCTACTCTTGGGGACACAGCTGTGAAGAAGGCACTCAGGGCTCCTGCTGGATGGATATTATTCCAATCTGTACAGAAGACAGACATCCAGTGAATTATTGTAAATAACTAAAGGAGCCATGACAAGAAAGCAATGTACTATAAATAAAAATACAGAGTGCTTTTGAGAAAATGGCGGGAAGGGGAGAGAGAGCTAATTTCCTTTAAAACCATGCATTGCTCATGGAATTCGAGCTGAAGGCTTTCAAAATCTCCCCCAATCCTGAAATCACTTAATAAATATTTCTGAATTAATATCCTAGACAAGGGAAATGAGGTAATGCTTGCAAACCAGAGAAACACGTGGCAGTTTCTCTATGCTTCCAGAGTTGGGAGAATGTTGAAATGAGCTCGAACAGAGGATGACAAGAAATACAGGGCACACTTTGCTGTGGTTACAGCACTAGCCACACTAGCCAGATTGTTTGGGGCCTCGCTTTCATGAGGCTTAATACAATCAGGAAGGACTTAGACACCCAGCCAGGATAAATACCCCACCAGGAGCCTGATCAAGGACAGAACCAAAACCAACTGGCCCAGTGGTGCCCAGACACACATGTGGGCGGCTCCACCAGCCAATAACATGGACCCCCTCTAGGGGATCCCCACCCCCCACCAATCAACACATTCTTAAAGTAGCCTCAGGCTGCTGAAGCTCATAATCAGACCTGGGTTGGATTGCAAACATCTCTATACTGCCAGTGCTGGCTAATGTGATTAGGCACAGAGCATTAGCCCAATAAAAGGGATGGGAACAAGGAGCCAGAAGGACAGGGAGATGCAGAGAAGGAAAGAACTGTGTAGTCCGCACCAGGGGGGAAAGGAAGTGGAGGAAGGCTTGTGACACCCCCAAAGGAACAGAATTAAAAGTCAAAGGAATACCCAAATCCGATTTATAGCTTCATCAAATACCTCGTCAGGCAGTCAATGGATGTTGGGTGTCTACTATGTGCAAGTGGTCCACGCTGTGGGTGCCTGGATGAACTCACAGACTATCGGAAGGCAGATTCCAAGCAAATTCCATGGAGCCCCATACTTAAGGAAGCTGCCAAGGTGCTACACACTTTCATCTCTGATTTCTTTCAGGAAGAGATGAATCAATCAATCAATCAATGAAAATAAGCAACTAGATTACTGTAGGGTTAATTCTGTAGGTCAACGTGGCTAAACTAGGGTGCCCACTTATTTGGTCAAACACCAGTCTAGATGTTGCCTCGAAGGTGTTTTTAGATGAGATTAACGTTTAAATTAGGAGATTTAGGGGCTGGAGTGATGGCTCGATGGCTGGGTAGTTGCAGCGCTTGCCCATCATGAGTGAGTACACGAATTCAAAGCCCAGCACCACGTACACAATGAAGTCTCGGAGCAATGAAAGGTCCATGAAAAACTAAATAAAAAATTGTTTCTCTCTCTCTCTCTCACTCACTGTCCCTCTCTCTTTAAAAAAAAAAAAATTAGGGCTGGAGTGGTGGCTCAGCGATTATGGTGCTTGCCTGGCATGAGCAAGTACACGGGTTGGAACTCCAGCACCCACATACTCAACTAAGTGTCAGAGCAATGTAAGCCATGTGAAAAACTCAATAAAAATTGATTCTGTCTCTCTCTCTCTCCTCTCTCTCACTGTCCCTCCCTTTATAAAAATAAAAAATAAATAATAAAATTAGGAGATTTAGATCAAAGTGGGTCACCCTCCATAATAAGCATGGGCCTGGTCAAATCAGTAGAAGGCCTTAAGAGCATAGACTGAGTTTTCCTCAAAAAGAAGGAATTCTGCCTCAAGATGTTGGCAATGAAATTAGACCTCTTTCCAGCCTTTTGAACTTTCTAGGCCCTACAGTTGTGTAAGCCAGTTCCTTAAAATCTCCTCTCCCCTATATGCCTGCCTGCCTGTCTCTCTCACTCTCTCCATTGGTTCTATTTCTCTGGAAAACTTTCACTAACATGCCCATTAAATATGCCCGTTGGTTCTTGGGAATGTTATAATGTTGAAAAGTTGGGTTTCTTAGAGATGAAGGGAAAAGGTCATGATAATGCATTTAACCCTGGCCAGCACCCTGAAAATTGCGAAGCACACACAGGATGACGTGGGAATGGGTAGAGGCACAGGAGAAGCCAGCAACATGAGAGTGCTGAGTGGGCAGAGCCTTGAAGGATATGAGGCGTTGCCAGGCAGAGCACAGGGCTCAAGGGACAGAGGAGAAAAGAGCTATTCTAGTAAGCTCAAGGAACCTGCACTTTCGGTCTGCAGACTCACCCCCCACACTCACTCCGCACCAGCACGGCCGCCTGGCTGTGCCCCACAGGCCACTTCTCCGGGCCTTAGAGAGCTGCCTCTGGGCAGTGCACTTTGCCAGCCCACTAAAGCCTCCAGCCTTTCTATCTGAGAAGGAAGGCTGTGAGCCCAGACCCCATTGCCCAATCTCAAAAGGGTTAAGTCCAACTTCCCCTTCCCCCTCACCAAGTAGCGGCAATCTTTCCTAATCATTTCCATTTCTAGTCCTCTTTAATTCTCCCATTCCCTCTTTGTTTTCATGACCTGTGGGAACCTGAACTCCAGCTGGAGGTAGATTCTGCCTTTATACTTAAGCAGATATTTAAGCAATTATCCTGTCACTGGGCCTTGCCTGGCCTCCTCCATATGGGTTGCTCCCAAGCAAGGCATTTGGTTTCTCCTTTGTTCCCAGTGCATGGAGTAAAATTGTTCCAGAAAGCCGTTGCCCTTGAGCGATGGGGCTGGGAAGATGGAGGTAACTTGGTTGAGGATCATTAATGTCAGCAGGAAAGGGTGATTTGGGCTGCTACCAGCCTCTTTGGCTCAGCCCACCCCATGCTGGACATGCTAACTCCCTCCAGCTACAAAGAGTCCATGAGAGGACTGCAACCTGCCACAGCTCAGGTGGTGGGAAGGACAGTGTAACAATGTGGTGAACTCTGCCTGCTGGCCAGGGGCCATAGGCATGTGCTGTCCCTGAAAGAGCCAGGGATCAGGCAATCCGAGGAGAAGCAAGTTTAGCCCAGAACCTCCAGTATTAGTTTCCTGTGGCTGCTGTAACAAATTGCCACAAACTGTTATGAAGTCTAGAAGTCCAAAACCAGTCACACTGGAATGCAATCAAGGTGTCACCAGTTCAGCGTGCCTGGTTTTAGAGAGAACCTATTGCTTGCTTCTTCCAGTCTCTAGTGGCTGTCAGCTTGTGTTGGCTTTTAGCTATGTCACCCCCGTCTCTGCCTCTGTGGTCACATTGCCTTTTCCTCTATGTGTATCACACCTCTCTGTCTCCTCTTTCATATGAGGACTCTTGCTGTTGCATTTAGGGCCCACCTGGATAACCCAGGCTAATCTCATTCCAAGACCCTTAACTTAATCTTCTGAAAAGACTGCCACATGAAGTAGTAGTCCCAGGTCCCAGGGATTGGGATATGGATATCTTTGGCAGGGGCAGGAGCAATTACTCAGCCTACTCTACCACCCTTAGCAATCTTCTGTCTAATTTATCTCAGGGGAAGAGATGGGACTAAGAAGGAAAATGGAGTGGGCTTTTCTCCCATCCTAAATGCCCAGGTTTTGAAGGGGAACCATGACCTTAACAGATAAACAGAGGGTCATCTCCTCCACAATCACAGCAGCCTAAAGAAAGAGGGTGGAATAACATAGCCCTAGCACTCTATTGTCAAAAATTGGACTCAGATATAGTTCAGTGACAGAGCACTTCTCTAACATATGTGAGGCCCTGGGTTGGATCCCCCACACTACTAAAAATACAAAGGAAATATGTTAGAATGAGGTCATGAAATGAGATCTGGACTAAATATTATATCAAATCACTTAATAGCAGTGTGACTTAGTAGCGTATCTAAGCCTCAGTTCCTGAATCTATAAAACGGGCATAATAATGCTACCTTGATGAGGGTGTATAAGGGTACCCATTCGACTTTCACCATCGTGGTCAGACTTGCTAGATATCTCCTAATCCTTTCAGAGATGTACAAGGTAGGGATAGTATACCATTTTGCAGATGTAGATTCAGACAACTTACATAATATGCAGACAATCTTACAGCTTAATGTAACTCTCAGAGGTTTTCTCTGTAGTCAGACTCCAAATCACAAGAACCTTAGCTAGAGAGAAGCCTGGTTCTCAGCCCTAGATGCATGCATGCTAGAATTATCTGAGGAGTTTGAAATATACAGATGTTCAAGCCCACCCTGACCAATTCAATCAGCCTTTGTTGAAGGCCCCCCACATGGTCAAAGTGCACCCAAGGCCGAGAACCACCCAACTGAATAAGCCTGCCCCTGTCTTGTGTTCACTGAGGCACGGGCCTTCCTCTCTCTCCCTGCTCGCTGACCTCCAACTGCAGTCCTCGATCAGCCTTGCCAATAGCCTGAGACCTGATCCAACAAGAAACAAAGACCCTCCCTGCTAGAAAAAGATTGTCCGCTGGAGTTCATTCATTCTCACATTCATTAAATGAACGAGATTTCTGTGCAGCTTTCCTTCCAGCCCTAGAAAGAGCACTAAGCTCCTTAGTAGGTTTTTAGTGAGCATGTTTATTTCCTTCAGGGTCTATGGTAGGGCAGTCAGAGGCCTTCTTTCTCATTTTGTCTAATTTCATTTGCTCCTATAGGACAGGTCCTCCAGTTCCTATCGACTTTGATACAGGGGTGCCAGTGTGGGCCTCTCTCCTGCTCATCCTTCTTTTTTTTTTTTTTTTTTTTTTTGTACCAGGGATTCAACTGCTCATCTCCTCAACTTCTGAGCCACATACCTCAAGCCCTTTTTTATTTTTTATTTTGAGACAGGGTCTCACTAAGTTGCTTGAGGCCTTGCAAAGGCTGGCTTTGAACTTGAGATCCTCCTGCCTCTATCTCCCAAGCCTAACTAATTACAGGCCTGAGCCATCAAAACCAGCTCCCATTACTTCCTTTACCACATGTGGTAGGCCAAACAATGACCCTCCAGAGATATCTACACATCCATCCCTGGAATCTGTACATGTTGCCTTATTTGGAGAAAGAGTCTTTGCTGACCATGGCTAAGTTAAGGATCTTGAGCTGAGACCATTATCCTGGATTTCTCTGTAGACCCCAATGCCACAGCAAGTGTTCTTAGAAGAAAAAGGTGGAAGAGAGAGACAGAAGAGAAAGAGGAGGTAGCTTGACCATGAAGATGGAAGGAAATTGGAGTGATGCAGCTACTAGCCAGGGTATGCCCATAGCCACCAGCATCTGAGAGAGGCAGGGAATGCCCTCCCGGGGGAGTATGGCCCTGATGACATCTTGATTTGTGCCCAATGATAGTGATTTCAAACTTTTTGGCTTCCAGAACTGGGAGAATAAAGTCTTCTGTTGGTATAGGAAACTGAAACAGTACATGCTCTGACTTTTACCTTGTGCCCACATTGGGGTTTTGAGCACTCCCTGACCACAGCATCTGGTCCACCCCATGACAGGTTATTGTCCCACATCACACCAAAGGGGCTTTGAATCCTTCTGCTGTCACCTGGAAGCAAAGGTCTGGGTTTCCTTGCTAGACCAGATGTACACATTGCCAGATGCCAAGCTCAGAGCTTCCAGGATAAGACCCAGGGTAATGAGAAGTGGACTGTAGGACACTAAGGGACCACCGAAAATGTAGCCTGGTTCCTTCCCAACAGCAGAGCAGGATATTGTCTGTCCCAGAGAGAGCCTGGGAGAGGAGCCATGCAGAAACACTGCCAGCTTGGACTAAATTAGAAAGTCATCTTCATGCACCCTTCTCCTGGAGCCTGCATTTCACCCTTTCCTGCTAGGGTCCTGGGTCTTCCTTCCTCTTCAGTGACAGCCCTTTGTTTTCATGCAGTGCTTACTGTTTTTGCAAAAAAAGGGTCCACTTCCATCACTCCACAGAAGTGTATTCAAAACCAATAATGTTCTAAGTACTCTCCAAAACAGAGAAACAGAGGCAACGTGTAAATAAATTAGCCCTTTCGAACGAAAGTGATAGTGCTTTGAAATTCCTATTGGAAACTCTTTCCACCAGATGTGTCCATCCATAATGTGATCCTCATTAGCCACACATGTTTGGGGTGTGTGTGTGTGTGTGTGTGTGTGTGTGTGCTCATGGACAGTGAGTGAGATGAGTGGCAGACCTTCCAGATGTCTCACCAGAAACCTTACTTCAGGGATCTCCTGGTGCCCTTGCTCCATCAAAGGGACTTTGAGTTTGGAGTTTAAGTAAATTAACAACATTCCTGTTCTTTATTTATCTCCTTTCTGACTGTGATAAATAGCCCTAGGGAATCTTTCCTATTTCTGGGTTGAAAGAAAAATGAAACATTCCTGCCTACATTTCACACCAGCACTGATGGTAGGGTATATATTATAAGATAGCTGCATTCCAGCCTTAAAGTACATGTTTTCAATCTCCCACAAGTAAGATGTGTGTTCATCACCATAATTCCCAAACCTTACTAGTTACCTTAATCAAGTGAAACAGGATGTCAGCACTACATATAAAGAACTGGGCCTTCCCTATGAGGACTAGCAGTCTAACCCACATGTCCAAAGGATCTGGCCTACAGATCAAGAACAGTCAGCCAGGCATGGTGGCACACGACTGTAATCCCAGTGACTCAGGAGGCTGAAGCAGGAGGATCATAGGTTCAAAGCCAGTCTCTTAGAGAGTCCCTAAATGACTTAGCAAGACCCTATCTCAAAATAAAAAAATAAAAAGGGCTGGAGATGTGGTTCAGTGGTTAAGGGTCCCTATGTTCAATCTCTCATACCAAAAAAAAAAAAAAAAAAAAGAGAAGAAAGAAAGAAAGAAAGAAAAAACAGGCTAACACTGGATAAAAGATGAGTGAGTTTGGGAGGTCTCTAGTCCAATCCCTTAAATCATTATAGATGTGAAACTGAAGTCCAGGATTACACAGCAATATGATAGCAGTGCCTGCTTGTCTTTGCACACCAGGTAACCAGATGAATCTTCACATGGAGAACAACCACAAAAGATGGGTCAGGGATAAAAATTATCTGGCACTGAAGATGTTTCAAGACAGGGAAGAATTATAGACCCAAGCCTGGAGGGATAAAAAGGAAACCTAGACAAGTCAATCTGACATTTCAGTCTCCTTTCCCCCAGACTGTAGGGACTCAGCTAACTCCCCTAGGGATGTCTGCGAGGTGTAAAATTAGTAGACCTTTTGACAGACTGTATTGTGGATAAAGAAAAAAATTGAATTAGGACTCACCAACATATGGGGACTGATAAAATCCTGAACTTTGGATTAGGACATAAAGCAATATAACCTTATCCTAGGAGTAAGGTTGAGTCAAAAATAAACCAGTCCTCACAGGGACTAAAAGTAAGGCTTGAATCCTTCATCTCTGACTAGAGTGAGGTGATCTTATATTTCTAAGGAACCAAATAAGCCAGACATTAAATCATCTCTAGAGGAAGATAAATTTATGCTAGACTGAAATTATCTCTAACATTTGTTCATATACAATATCTAGTCCTCAATCAAAAGTAACCAGACATACAGAGGACTCAGACAATAGAGCTATGAGACATAGACTTTAAAATAACTTTCCTAATGTACTTAAGGAAGTTAAAGCCAAGATGGAAAATTCTAACAATCTATTTGAAAATATTTTTAAAAGAAGGAAAATAACTAAACATATAAAACTTAAAAATACAATAAATAAAATTTTTAAATGAATGAATGATTCTAAGAACAGATAACTAAAATGGTAATTGGTGATCCAAGAAACAGGTCAAAAGAAAACATTCAGAAAAACGCAATAAAAGACAAAAGGATGAAATAGAGAGAAGCATACAAGATAAGCCTAGAATTCTTGAATAAGAAGAGAGGATTTAAATAATACAACTGCTGTCATAAAAGAAGAGAGAGAGAATGAAAGAAGAGCAATATTTAAAAACATTTTCTGGAATTGTGGAAAGACAAGAAGATCTAGGAAAAAATGAGATAGAAAAAAAAGAAAAGAGAAAGAACATAACAGAGAAGCATTTACTATACATCTCAAGTGAGATAAATAGAAAAAACGAAAATCTTGCTCACACACCAGAAAAGTCAGTGGTTAACCAAAACTTATAGTTCTTTAAACTATAAGTAGAAAAATTACAGAAGGAACAATAGGACTTATATCTCACTTCCTATCAAAGACAATACAAGTCTGACAAAAATGTAATAGTATCTTAAAAAGATAGCTACATTCTAAAAATCCTATACCCAGCTAAAATATCCTTCAAAAATTATCAATGAAATCAAGATTTTTGTACACACATACACACCTACAAAAAAAAATAAGAGAAACTAAGAGGATTTTTCAGTGGAATCAAAGGAAAACCATACAGACCGAAGAAAATGATCCTAGATGAAAGTTTAAAGATGCAACAAAAAATAAAGAGCAAGAGAATGGGCAAAGAAGCGGGTAAGCTAATAGTTACTATCTCAAATAAGATTTAAAACATCAATAAATTAAAATTTATGATCATAATAGCATGTTAAGTTGAAAAGGAGCAAATATAACATGTCCTGGGGCCCTCCCTTCTTCTATTAAGTGGTGAAAGTTCTAATTTATTTTATATTTGTTGTATCAAGGATGTATTTATTATAATAATTATCAAAAATGTAACCAATAAATGAAAACAGATAGAAAACTAAATAATAAATCCAAATTAAATCAAGAAAGGAGAGAAAATGGAAAACCATAGGTGAAACAAGTAGAAAACAACAGTAAGAATATAGATTTAAACCCAAATATATTTATAAATATATTAAAGGCAATGAACAAAATGTTACAATTAATAAAGATTATCAAACCCAAACTCAAACCCAAAACTGTTTGTAGCCTACCAGTGACACCCATTGAATAGAATCATACAAAAAGTCTGGAAAGATAAACTGTGTAAATGCCAACCAAAATAAAACTATCAACACTAAATTCATATCAAAATAAGTAGGCAAAAATCACTCTTTGAAATAAAGAAGGACACTTCACAGTGATAATTCCATTAACCAGAAAAGTCTAAATTCTAAATTTATATATCGATCACCCTGGTCTAGGTCCAAGGTGAAAAGAAAATAACATCCCCGGCTTTTGAGAATCACCTTAAATGAAGACAAGAAAAGAGAATAAAAATGATAAGCAGATGAGGCAAGTCAAGACAGTAGAAAGAGACGGAGAGAGAAAAAATGAAGTGGGAACTGAATGTGAAGAAAAAGTCTAGGAAAAATGAAATAAATAGAAGAGAAAGGAAAGAGGTGGATACACAGTACAGGGAACAAACAACTGGAAGTAAAATTAAAAAGTGTTGAGGGAAAATAAAGTGAAACAAGTTCCACCAATGTACCTCTTTTAAGAAGTTCATCTCTTCACTACCCAGAGCCAGACCTTCTTGTGGCACACAGAGTGACAAATGCTATTAGGCTGCTGGATTTATTCATTTCAAGTAACAAACTCATGAGCAATCATGACCATGACACTCATCCTCAGCCTCAGGACTTGCACACAAACGTGGCTTTCTGTCCCCCATAAGAACAAGAACAATGCTGCATCTCTCTTCTTCCCGGGGGGAAGGCCACCTAACCCTACCCCAGGCCAATCAGTCTGCCAGGAGCCCAGTCCTGCTTGGGGTGCTGCCAGACAGCCCCAAAGCCAGGACAGGAATTAACTAAATTCTGAACTCAACTTGTGAGTGACTTTCCCCAGATAGGAGTCGACTCCTGGTGAATTTAGTGGCAAATGTTTATCTGCCATCCTCTACCTGCAATGAATGCTTTGCTCTGCTTTGTGTGTCCAAGTGGTTTGGGGATTTGAATTTTTATTTTGTTTTGGATTTTTGGAAGTGGGAGATGGAGGAATTATCACTCATTAGACAGAAAGCTTTCTGTGACTGTTTTGAAAATATCAGTGTCCGAAACCTGCAACTGTAAGAACTCTATTAGTCCATTGATGTAGTATTTGTAAAAGTTAGGCCATCTTGGAGAAGCCATTCATTTATTCAGACAGTAATAGTGAACAAAGCAGACATGAGAACATAAAAACTTGAACAAGTCACAACCTGTGATGTGACAGTGGGATAAAGACTAAGAAAAGAAGAGAGAGAAAACTCCAGAGAGCGTGGTCCAGGAAGGTCTCTCTGAGGAGGGGACATGAGATGTTAAGAATGGGAAGAGTCAGGCTTGTAGGAGCCAAAGAGAGCTCTAAGCAAGAAGGGAAAGCATGAGGTGAGACTGAGAAGGGACTCCTCAGTGTGTTTGTCATGGAGAGCCAAGTCCAGGGTTGCCAGGTGTATGGAGGAGGTGCGGTAGGAGGGGAAGTCACGGTGCAGATCATCAGACCAGGGTTAGGAGTTTAGGCTTTATCCGGCTCACCATAGAAAGCTTCCAAAAAGTTTTAGGTTAAAAAAGTGATTTGATCTGCTAAGCAACTGCAAGTCTCAGCCTTTAACAGCAGAACAGAATGACTCTTAGTGTCCTGGCTGAGTCACCAGACCCAGAACCAGGAAGTGAGCAAGGCCTGAGCGTCTTCCAGCCTCCAGCTCTGAAAGCGCCACCTTTGGAGCTCTGCACTCATTACCATAACACAATGCAAGAGGCAGAAACTGTTGAGTGTGTGCAGTCAGTGTTCTAGACTGCCACAGAAGCCTGAACAGCCCTGATTTTAATGAGTCTTGATTTAAATTTATAGAACTATGAACGTTTGAATACAGATAGACAACTTAATCTATTTTGTTAAAATATAAGCTGTTTTAATGCATTCTCATTATTTTTAAACAGCTTCACTGAGGTATAAGTGATGTACAGTAAGTGTATATGATAAGTCTGACACAGAAAGGCATCCACAAAACCATCACCATGACAAAGATGGTGATCACAAACACCACTGCCAAGTTCCCCTTGCCCTTTGCCACTTCCCTCCTTCACCCCAATGCAGTCGGTTTTTCTTCTTCCTTTCTAATCTTCAGGTCATGTTTTTCTTTTTCTTGCCATATTGTACTGCCAAGACCTTCCAGTAAGTTGTTGTCTTGTTCTTGAATTTGCACACACTATTATAATTAAATATGATGTTAACTGTGGGTCTTTCATAGAGGTCCATTATCGTTAGGATGTTTACTTTTTTTCTGAGTTTTCAGGGTGATTTGTTAGTCAGTTGTCCATCACTGTGACAAAATACCTGAAATAATCAACTTAAAAGGAGGAAAGTTTTATTTTGGCTCATGGTTTCAGAGGTTTCAGTCCTTGTCCATTTGTCCCTATTGCTTTGAGCCTGTGGTGGCATAGTATATCACAGCAAGAGCATGTGCTGGCAGAGACCTGATCAACTCATGGTAACCAGGAGGGACAAAAGAGGGTCATGGTCCTGATATCTCCTTCAAGCATGCACCCCCAAAGACCTAACTTCTTTGTGTCAAGCCCCACAGCCTAAAGGTTCCACCACCTCCAATAGTGCTGCAAGTTGGTGGCTAAGTCTAGAACACGTGGGCCTTTAGAGGACACTTCCAAACCAAAGAAGTTTCTGATTACAGAAATGGAGTTGAATTTTATCAAGATGATTTGAGTTTGCTTTGTCTTATCTTACAACTATTGAGATCATCATTGCATTTTTAAATGTTTTAAGTTTAAATTGGTAGATTACATGGTTTGGTTGTCAAATGTGAAATCGATATTGCATTCCTGAGATAAACATCAATTGGTCATGAAGTTTTTTTTGTTTTGTTTTCTTTTGTTTGTTTGTTTTAAAAAAAGGGGGACAGTGAGATAGAGAAAGAGAGAGAGAGAGAAGCAGTTTTTATGTGGTTTTTCATGTAACTTCGGTTGCTCCAACACTTTGTTGTGTATGTGATGCTGGGTTTCGAAGCCACATACTGGCACATGCCAGGCAAGCCCTATAATCACCGAGCCATGGCTCCAGCCCCAGGGTCATGAAGTTTTATCTGTTTTTTACATTTTGTTGGGTTTGTTGGGTTTTCTTTTTTAAAAAAAAAATTTAGCATCTATGATATGAGGAATGTTGTTGTGTTTTTTTCTAATCTTGGTATCCATATAACACTGTCTCAGATTGAATTGAAAAATACTTTCTCTTCAATTCTCTGGAAACATTTGTGTAGAACTGGTAAAATTTTTCTTCCCTAAATGTTTGGTCAAACTTCCCCATGTAACCTTCTGGGCCCGGAGTTTTCCTTGTGGGAAGGTTTTTAACTACTAGTTCAGTTTATTTTGTACAGATTTATTAAGGTTACCTATCTCTTTTGAATGAGCTTTGATAGTTTGTATCTTTTAAGGAATTTGTTCATTTAATCTAAGTTGTAGAGTTTGTTGGCTAAAGTTCTCCTTCACTATCTTTTAAACACCCACAAATTCCATAGTAATAAACACTCTCTCATTCCTCGTTTTGGAAACTTGTATCTTTTATTTTTTCTGACCAGTCCAGCAGTCCAGTTAGAGGTGTGTTGATTTTATTGAGCTTCTCAAGGAATCAGCTTCGGGGTTCATTAATTTTTCTCTATTACCTTCCTTTTAAAATGATTTCCAGTGTGCAGCTTGACATTACTTTCTTCTCCTTACTTTGGATTTCTTTGGGCCTCTTTAGTTTCTCAAAGTGGAAATTGAACTCATTGATTTATAAACTTTTTCACATCTTTGTAAGTATTTAATATGACAAATTTCCCTTTAAATGCTGCTTCAGCTGCTTCCCACAAGTACATCATATTTTCATTTTTGCTTAATTTAAATTTTTTTTCAATGCTGGAGATTGAACCCAGGGTCTTGCACATGCTAGGCAAGTGTTCTACCACTGAATAACAACCCAGACCTGAATTTAAAACACTTTTTAAAAATCCCTTTTGATTACCTCTTTCACCCATGGATATTTTTAACTGTGTTATTTAGTTTCCAAATATTTCCTTGATGTGTCTGTGTCAGGTTTCAGTATCAGGTTTATGTTTGCTTCATAAAAGGTGTTTGGGAGCTATTCCATTTCTTGGAATAGCTTAATAAAGAGAGGCATTCGTTCTTCTGTAAAGGCCTGGTAGAACTCAGCTAACAATCCTTTGGGACCTGAGCTTTTCTTTTTTGGAAAGTTTTAATTGATGACTCAATTTCATTAATTGATACTGGTCTAAGATTTCTATATCTTCTTGTGTCAATTTGGGCCTGTGTCCCTGTCTTCCTGATTTTCCAGCTTTTTGGAGTATAAGTTCTCAAAGTACATTCTGACAATCCTCTATTTCAGAGGGGTCTGTGGTGATTGTACCATTTTAATCTCTGATTTTGTTGATTTATCTCTTTTCATTCTTTCTTTTCATGATGTTAGCTAGGGGTTTGTCAATCTTACTTATTTTTTCAAAGAGCCAACTCTGTTTTATTGATTCTTTGTATTTTTTTTTTATTCTCAGTTTCACTGATTTCAGCTCTGATGTTGATTATCTCTGATCTTCTATGGGTTTGGGGATTAGTTTGTTATTGTTTATCCAAGGACTTGAGGTAAAGCATAAGCTTATTTATTTGGGATCTCTCTAATATTTTGGAGTGGCCATTCAGAGCTATAAATTTACCTCTTAGAAATTCTTTGATACTCCCAGAGATTTTGATATGTTGTGTCTTCAATCTCATTTGTCTCTAAGAAGTTCTTGATTTTTGTTCTCATTTCTTCTTTGATCCATTCTTCATTTAAGAGAGTCTAACTCAGTCTCCATGTATTTATGCAATTTCTGTTATTTTTCTTACTATTGATTTCTAGTTTTATACTATTATGATTTGATAGGATACATGGGATTATTTCAAATTTTTGTATTTTCTGAGATTTCATTTGTGAACTAGAATGTGATCTATTTTGGGAAAAGTTCCATGTGCATCTGAGAAGAAGGTAAATTCAACAGTTTTGGGGTGAAATGTTCTATATACGTCTGTTAAGTCCTTTTGATTTAAGGAGTTGCTTAGGTTGGAAATCTGAGGTTTTCTGAATATCTTTCTGTTGTTGAATTCCAATTTATTTGTCCCATAGTCAGATAACATACTTTGATTTAAATCCCATTACATTTATTGAGATTTATTTGATGGTCCAGAATATGATCTACATTTTACCAAAAAGATATTTCATTGGAAACTTAAAAAAATGCATATTCTGTTGTTGTTGTTGTTGTTGGGTAATGTGATCTATAAATGTCAATTAGAACAAGTTGGTTTATAGTGTTGTCTACGTTTCTAGATTCTTACCGATTTTCTGTCCACTTGTTCTATCAAGTCCTAGAAGATGAATATTGACATCTTTGACTACAATTGTGTCTCTATTTCTTGCAACTCTCTAAGTTTTTGCTTCTTATATGTTTATGATTATAGTATTCTATAATGTTACTTTTGGGGTTGGGGATTTAGCTCAGTGGCAGAGCACTTGCCTAGCACGCACAAGGCCCCGAGTTCGGTCCTTAGCCCTGAAAAATAAATAATAAATAAATATAATGTTACCTTCCTCACTGTGAAATGATATTCTTTATTCTCAACAACATTCTTTGTTCAGAAATCTACTTCATCTGATAGTAAAGTAGCCACTCTTGCTTTCTGATTAGTGTTAGCCTCATATAACTTCTTCTATCCTTATACTTTTGACTTATTTTTATCTTTAATTTCAAGTGTATTTTCTGGTCTTGATTGATTTTATCAAATCTGATAATTTCTGCCTTTCGATTGGGATTTTTGGAGCATTTATATTTAATATGATTAATGATATGGTTGATTTTGATTTAACATATTGCTATTGGTTTTCTATTTACTCTATACTCTGTTTACTCTTTTTCTCTGTTTCCTTTTATTTCTCCCTGCCTTCTTTTGAATTTTTTATTATTCCTTTTTTTTTTCTTTGTTACTTATATGTAACTGCTTGTTTTGTTATTTTGGTAGTTTCTTTAGGATGTGTTTTATTCACCTTTAACTTATAATTTATCTTTGAATGTTTTGCCACTCTACATATACTATATGATGGTTAATTTTATGTGACAATTTGAGGCCAACAGGATACCCACATAATGTTAAAACTTTTTCTGGGTATGTCTGTGAGGGTATTTCTGGAAGAGACTAGCATTTGAATCAGTAAACTGAATAAAGATTAGCTGTCACCAAAGTGAATGCACATAATCTAATCCCTTAAGGATCTGAAAAGAGAAAAGGGTGGAAGAAAGGCAAGTTCCTTTTTCCTGAGCTGGGACATCCATCTTCTACTGCCTTCAGATGTTTGAGTTACTGGATCTTGAGATTTCAGATTCCAGCACTTACAGTGCAGCCCATACCCTTATATCATCAGCTCTCCTGGTTCTTAGGCCTTTGAACTTGAAATGAGTCACCACCAGTTTTCCTGGTTCTCCAGCTTGTAGTGGCATATCATGGAACTTCTTGGCCTTCAGAATTATGTAAGCCACTTTCCATAATAAATCTCTTCTTACATATCTATAAATTGATTTTGTTGCTCTGGAGAACTCTAATACAGATTGTAAGTACCTTAAACCTGTATACATCCATTTAACATAGGTTTTTAATATCTAATAGAAAAAAAATATCTATTATTTTCCCCAATTTTTTTCATTTTTGCTTCTCTGCTCTCCCCTTTGAAGAATCCACTTATACATATATTAGATCCTTAATTGTCTCAGCTCACTGGTGCTCTGAAAATTTTTTTCCCTGTATGTTTTCCTCTCTGTGGTTTTTTTGGGTTTTTGTTTGTTTGCTTGTTTGTTTTGGTTGGTTATTTGTTTGGTTGATTGGTTAGGGGTTTTTTCTGTTGTTGTTTTTTGTTTTTTGTTTTTGGCTAGTTTCTACTCTTATGGTGCTTTCTTCTCTAATATCTAATCTCTGGTTGCTCTCATTCAATGTATTTGTCATCTCAGATATTATAGCTTTTCTATTTTCCATGCATTTACTTAACATGCTCAAACTTACAGATATTTTCTTAAACTTATAAATTTAAATCAGTTATAATTTTTTAGTCTCCTTATCTATAAATTCAATCTTCTGTAAAATTTCTTTTTTGATTTCTATTTATAATACTTTATCTTCATGAGAAATATTTTCCTGCTTGCTTTCATGTCTTACAATTTTTATTAGATTCTTAGATATCATGAATTTTATCTTGTTGCACATTGGATGTCTGTATAATCTTATAAATATTTTGAGCTGCCTTCTAAGACAAAAGTAAGTTGTTTGGAAGCAGCTTGTTCTCTTTGTTAAATGAGCTCAACATGTAATCTAGGGCTCATATTTCCCACTACTAAGACAAAACTCTTCTGAATATTCTATTCAACGCCTTGTACACTAGAAGATTTTCCTCTCAGAAACAGCAACTATTCCTGGCCCTAATCCTTTTCATTCCTTTCTCTAATCCTTTTAGGTGATTCTTTCTCTAGCTTTGAGTAATTTCCTCAGAGACATGTGCTAATCAGTACCACTCCCTTGAAGATCTGAGTGGAATACTCTACAGGACTTCATAGCTCTTTCCCTATGAAGGGCTCTCCATTCTGTTATTCTGCCCTGTGCTCTGTGGCTTCCTTGCCTCCCCAAACTTCCAGCCATGTCTTGTAAACTCAGGGAAATTTATGGGATTCACTGGCTTTCCCTTACCCATACTATGGCCTAGAAACTCTCTGACAATAAGCTAGGGTAATCATAGGACTTCCTTCATTTCCCCCCATATTTAGGGGTCACTTTCCTTTGTTATCTTTATGTCTAATGACTTGATAGTCATTATTTCATATGTTTGTACATTTTTACCATTGCTTAGGGAGGGAAGGTAAACCTTGTCCCTGTTACTCAACCCTAGGTGAAAGAGGAAGTCCTAAAAATATTTTCATTACACTAGTTCCCACATCTGTTTAATGAGGTTGACCCTCAAAAGACCATACCTTCTTTAAGACTAGACAACACTGTTTACTCACCATGGATACACAAAATGCATTCAGTTATATCAGTTAAACCAAGTTATTCTGGTAGCCTGTGCCTCAATAATTTCCATGCTGGTAATAGCATGGAAGAGACAAGCCTCTTTTGCCTAACATAAAGTATAAGGGCCAGAATTTCTGCATTCTTGTTCTTATCTCACTTCTAATATTAAAGGGCCTATACAATTTTAGACAAAGTATATAATCTCAGTGGGTCTCCATCATGAAATGGAGATAACTATATTTGCTAATTTCACAAGATTGCTGAGATGAACTTTCTAAGGGATAAGAATATGCCCAACAAAAGGATTATTGAAGTCAATAACAAGTATTCCCCAGGGTACCTAAGAAATGACTATAGCTTTAAGCTCATTTTAGAAATTAATATGATTCAATGTTCATCAATATCACATTCTGTAATTGTAAAATGCAAGAACTGGAAAGGGTCCTTCAACATGCCACAGATAGAAAAACTAAGGCCCAGAGAGGTAAAGTGATCTATGCAAGACCACAGAGACGGTGAGTGGCAGAGCTGGGACTGTAGCTCTTCCTGCCTTAACACCATGCCTTCACTTCCAAGTCATTACATTCTTGTTTTCAATGGTGATTTTTTTTTCACTTAGTCTTTGGCATCCCTGATGATTTCATCATCTCAACACGGTGCATTTCCATGGGTGAAGTAGATTGCATTGCCATATGATGGGAATTAAAAACTGGGAAATTAAAAGAACACTTGCACAACTGCCATGGCAGGCAGTAAGAAGAGAATTTAGAGAGGTAGGAAATATTCACCAGCAAGTATCCCTCTGGCAATTGATAGTTTTAATTCCAGCTGGAGTTGCAGGCTGAAACACCCGTAGGGAAAGAAAACCCAAGACCAACTCATGACTGCCCATTTCCCTGTTTAACAATAGATCTTCAGAGATAAAACAAACACCACTGCATCTCAGGGTAGACCTCTGACCAATCAAGACCAGGGATTTGACAGAGGAAAGCAGTCTAGGGCAGGAACTGAAGGGAGGTCCAAAGAAGACAGATGCTGGGTGAAATCTACTGAGTTTACCCTATTGGATCGGTCAAGGAGGCACAGACCATAAAAAGGGAAAATCAGAAATCCTGGTCCTCCAAAACACAATACGGTGCAAGTCCAAGCCTAGATCTAAGATACAGTGGGGAAGGTGAAACCAGCAAGAGGCCTGGAAGCATCAGTCACTCACATTTGGCTTGAGTCATGTCAGCATGGTGAGGGATTCTCCCATCATACTTTCCTGAAGGGTCTTGGCAGTGCCCAGGGCATCTTTTGGAGTAAATTCTCTGGCTTTGCATTGATGGCGCAATGGGAAGTTGCTCTGTGGCTCCCAAATATTATTTCTCCAGCAGATCTTTTTTCAAGGAGTCCTAGAAAGGATCTATACAGCCATTCACGCTGAGGTCCCAGAGAACATCCCAGCCCTTAGTTGTTCAGTGCACACCCTCTTAACTTTATATGCCATCCCTGCTTTGATATTTTGAGACGTAATACACAGGAGCTATTTGATGTGCCATTTAAATTATGAAGTATCTAAATAAAAACATTTATTTTCCTGTTTAGCCAAGATTTGGTTTTCTTATATGTGACTTTTAACATTGAAAAGAGTAAGAGGCCAGTTAAGTCAAAAAACTAAATCTTTATATGGTGGCAGTTAAAAATTGTGCATTTAGCCAGGTGCAGTGGCATACTTCTACAATCTCAGCAGCTCAGGAGGCTGAGGCAGAAGGATCTCAAGTTCAAAGCCAGCCTCAGTAACTTAACAAGGCCCTAAGCAACTTAGCGAGACCCTATCTCAAAATAAAAAATGAAAAGGGCTGGATATGTGACTCAGTGGTTAAGTGACCCTGGGTTCCATTCCTGGTACAAAAAAAAAATTAAAAAGTGCATTTAAAGACAGAAAAGGAACCCTTGCATGAATATAGATGAATATTTTCATATTTGGGGATCCATCGGGATAGGTTATATTATGCCACAGTACTTTAAAACATCCAAAACTTCAGGGTACAAAACTACAAAGATTTATTTATTGTTTACCTACCATGTCCATGGCAGGTCAACTGGGGGCTCTCAGGCCAGGGCCCAAGCTAATGGAGCAACCATTATCTGGAACTTTGCCAATAGATAAAATAGAAGGACAGGGAAAATCTAGTTTCTCACAGCTTCCACCTAGAAGTGACACACATCAGCTTCAGTTAACATTCGCACTGACCACAGTGTCCCGTAGCTGGCCGTCAGTAGCCGGGGAGTGGAATTCTTCCCACAAAGAGGGGACTGGCAATGGGGGAATGACTCAGTCTGCCCAGAATGGCAAGAAAAGTCTTCAGAGAAATCAATCTAGGAAGTTGGCCCAATATTTAGGGACAAGATTTATTTTATATATTTACTTATTCATTTATTCGCTTATGTAACTAGATTGCTATTCTGTGCCAGGTACTGGGCCACGTTGCTCCGTCACCTGTGCTGTTACCCACAGTGCTTTGTGGCCTTCCAGGTAGCAATGTCCTCATCTCACCAGAAAGGAGGCACACAGGATCAGAGAGAAACAAGCCAGGACAGGCAAATGCACCCTCCTGCAAATTTGGGGAAAACGACCAGGCTGTGGGTCAACACAAAGCTATGAATCATGCTGAACATGAGGAGGGAAAATCTGGAAGAGAAAAGCATCAGTTGAATGGAGGAAGAAGGAAAACCCAGGAAGTAGCCAAAAGGACACCTCTGAGGGACACGTAAAGAGGGCATCAGAGAAGATAGTGGGTTAGGATCAAGGCCTGTCCTTAGACAACAGCCATCGACTGCCCTCAGGCAGGAAGCTGTGGACATAGACCCCTGGTTCTGGAAGACACTCAACCGGGCTCACCGGCCAGGCAATGTGCCTCCTGGCAAAGCTGCAGGCCACTCCACAGCCCAGCCACCCTCCTGGGACAGCCACCATCTTCCTCTCCCTCTTCCATCTTGAATGGCAATTAGGAGAAGGTTAACTGAGTGTCTTTCTCCCAGGAATCCTCTTCCACTTTTCAAAATCACAGCGTTAGCAAAAGAAAATCCCAGCTTAGGCTAACAGGTAGGAGCGTGGTGCGGCCCTGGGAGCTGCTGTTGGAAGTGGGGAGATTGGGCGAATCTTCCCAGCGGGAGGTTAATGCTCATCATTCGGAGTTGCAGCTGAGGCCCATTTGAGTGACAGGCGGCCAGGAGCTGAAAGAGCCGCTAGGATCCCAGAACTGCTGGCATGCGGGCTTGAAAGAGATTTATTTCAGGATAATTAGCTGGGAGTATTAAAGGTGGCCAGGAAGATCCGCAATTACTGTTTAGCAAACAGAAAGGAGACATACACATGCAAAAAAAAAAAAAAAAAAAAAAGCCAAAAATGAAATTAAAAGATCCAAATTTTTTCCACTTGGAAGTTGTTGAATAATGCGGGGGAGGGAACTAAAAGCAACTTCATTGCATTCATCCACATGCAGAAATGTCGCCGGAGCAAGGAAAGAAAGAAAAGCAGGAAAAGAACAGAGGATGGATGACAGGCTGATGGCAAAAATCCTCTCTCTGGGGCTGGAGTGGTGGCTCAGCGGTTACAACACTTGCCTCGCATACCCGAGTACATGGGTTCAAACCCCAGCACCACGTACACAACGAAGTCTCGGAGGAACAGAAGTCACATGAAAAACTAAATAAAAACTGCTTCTCTCTTTCTCTCTCTCACTGTCTCCTCTTTCTTTTTTTCTTTTTCTTTTTTTTTTTTTTTAATCCTCCCTCCGAAGCGGAGTAGTTGGTGTGTGCAATCTTATGGCAAGTTGTTCCTACATCAAAAGGGAACTTTTGTGCCTCTTGTTACTTATTTTTACTTCCACAAAGGACTGCGGCCAACACAGTATTCTTCAGCTTAAAAACTCAACTCAAATCAAATACTAAAATGCAAGTATCTGAAACAGGAAGTTTCCCATACCCCAGCCACGTGGAAAGAAGGAATGAGGGAGTGAAGGTGGGATCCCGCTGCTTTTCCCCTGTGTCCTGGAGTCATTTAGTGCCTCCCTGTGGGTCAGACAATGATAATCTGTCACCTTTCAGAGTCAGGGGCTGGGGTATTTCATCTTCTTCTTTTTTTTTTTTTTTTCCAGTTTTCCACATTTGCTGGAGACAAGGTTGTCCATAAAGGAAGACAGTACAATTTGATCACTTCTCCTCATAAGATCAAGTATAGGAGTTTCTAACTAGTCCTATCAGTGAGTCTCATTCCTGATATGGGTCTGTCAAACTCTATGGTATCTTTCTCACCTCTCCTGGTCACTGACCTTAGCCAAAGAGGTAAACATAGCTGCCACCCATCACATAACCTCACTTGTGGGATACTCCAGGGAGGGGCCCAGTGGGTCCTGCCCACTCACAGAAGTCTCTCGCTAGAGATATGTTCATTCACTCCCAGCTGTGTTAGTCAGTTTTCTATTGCTGTGACAAGATACCTGAGAAAAACACCTTAAATTAGAGAAGATTTGTTTTGGATCACAGTTTCAGAGATTTCAGTGCAAGATTGGATGGTTCTACAGCTTCAGGCCTGAGGTGAGACAGAACACTATGGTAGTGGGATCACATGGCAGAGGAGGCTGCTCACTTCACAGCAGCTGGGAAGCACAGAAAGAGAGGAGGAGGATGAAGAGAGAGAAAGGGGCCAGGGACAAGGGCACATCCCCTGGGACCCAATCCCTCCAAACAGGTCCCATCTCCTACAGTTTCTACCTCCCAGCTATGAAATCAGCTATGAATCTATCAATGCAGTAATCCACCCAAGGAGGTCAGAGCCCTCATGATCCAATCACTTCCTAAAATCTCCACCTTTGAACCCAGCTGCTTTGGAGACCAAGCTTTCAGCACAGGAGCCTTTGGGGGACATGCTCGATCCAAACTTTAAATGCCCACTCCCATGCATTTCCCTGTCATACAAAAGTTTCATGGAGCTTCATAGTTTTCACAAGCTCAGATCTTGGCCCATAGTCCTTCAGAAGCCTTCAGAAATAAATGCCAGGGGGGCTAGAGTGTCGGCTCTACGGTAATGGCGCTTTCTTGCCATGTGCAAGGATCCGGGTTCAAACCCCAGCACCACGTACCCGACGAAGTGTTAGAGCAATGAAAGCCACATGAAAAACTAAATACAACTGATTCTCTCTCTCTCTCTTACTGTCCTTCTCTCTCTTAAAAAAGAAAAGAAAAGAAATAATCACCAGGCCCTTGGCCCATGTACCCAAGGAGAGGGACACCAAGCAAGAGGAGGGAAAGGATAGTGAGATAGCATCCCAGTTGCCACCTTCTTGAATCTGATCGAGGGCAATTGGCACACTAACTACTCCATGAGGCTGACCTGGCCTGTATACATATTGCCAAAAAAATCTGTAAAACTTCTACACATGTGAAACAAGTGTTTACTTTATTTATGAAAACACACATATATAGTAAGAGAACAAAGAATGCATGGGAAGGATACACACAGCTCAGAAGAAAGGGGTCTGGGATAGTGGGTCTGTTTTTAGTATTTAAAAAAAAACTGCTAAAGGCAAATAAACAGCTGGAGGGAGGCCTGCTCCGCCCCATTGGTAGATTCCAAGGAAGTGTCAGGAAGGGGTGGGATTAGTCAGGGAGAAGTCCCTTCACCCACACAAAGCCTTGATCCATCATGACTTTGTACAGTGTTCTTGGTCCTGATTACCCACTCCATGATGTCCTGTGGCTCCAGAGAGAAGTCCCTCATCTTCAGGTCTCACTTTCTTCATAAGATCATAAGATCATAGCCTCCAGTGGGGAGAACGGCATCTTGGGTGTATTCTGGATTCCTGCTGAGCCATCACAGAGCTGGTTCCTGGAAGTGTGCAGAAGTGAAATAGGATTCTGGAAGGAAAGAAGGTTCCTTCATTCAGGCAGTTGAGAATAATTGCCCAATTTTCAAGGATGTTCACTGGAGTATAGTTTATAATATGGAAAAATGGAAATTAATACTTATCAACAGGAAATGGCTTAGATGAATTATGACATATCAGTAATATGGAATATCTTATGAAATATTTGAAAGAATAAGACTGAGTTATGGAATGATATCCTAGACAGAGTAAATGAAAAATTTAAGTCCAACTTTCAGTACTTTAACATTAATATAAATAACACTTTGAACACTCAAAACTATACACATGGTACATACACATTTTTATGTAAATGGAATCATAGCAGGTGATCTCTCCACAATACCAGTCATTTTGATTCCTGTCTTTCTACCCATACCCCTATGTTTTGCCATGGTTCCAAAGTCATACAAAATAAAACCTGCCTTCAAACTCTGGTCTACCCCATTACATTATCCAAAAGACTCAAGAATTATTATATCATTGTTGGGCATGGAAATCTTAGTAGAAGAACCTGGTAACTAAAGTGCCAGTTTGGGTACGTGAGACAGTTAGTCCCTCTTGTAGGCTTTGTGCCTGCCTAAGGTGTGGACAAGGGCCCAGCTTGTAGACCCTGTGCCTGCTCTTGGGGCCTCTCTCATCTATACACCTTAAGGCTCTGCCCTTTTTTCCTATCCTCCTCTGCCCTCACTCCCAAATGATGGTGCATCCCGTCAAGTTGCTGGGACTTTGAGAAGTGGGAGGCAGGCAATCTCTGCTTTGGCTTTATAAGACAAAGCTGGATGCTTTCCTGGAATATGAGAAGATGACAGAATAAGAATGAACACCGGGCTGGAGGGGTGGCTCAGCAGTTTCAGCGCTTATCTGGCATGTGCGAGGACATGAGTTCGAACCCCAGCACCACATAAGCAACAAAGTGTCGGAGCTTTGACAGGCACATAAGAAACTATATAAAATTGATTTTCTCTTCCTCTCTTTTTCCCTGTCCCTCTCTCTCTTAAAAAAAAATGAACACAAATCAACATTTCTACAGAATATCCTGAGATAAGTAGATGATGGCAATGATAAATGATAGGTAGATAGACAGATAGATCAAGATGATAGACAGATAGATGACTGACAGATAGGTGATAGATAGGGAGTGTTAGGGTTCTCCAGAGAAACAAAACCAACAGGATACGTATGTATATGTAGAGAAAAGTTTTATACTTCGGAGTTGGCTGATAAAGTCTTGGAGACATGGTAATTCTAAAATCTGCAAGGTAGGTTAGCAGGTTGGAAGAGCAGGGAAGAGCTGTGTTTGTGACTGGGACAGCATTCCTTCTTCTTCTAGGAAGGTCAGGCTTTGCTGTGTTAAGGACTTCAACTGATCAAATGAGGCCCACACATATTATGGAGGGTAATCTGCTTTATTAAAAGTCTGCACATTTAAATGTGAATCTCATCTTAAAAAAAAACTTTCAAAGAAACAAACAGCATAACGTCTCACCAAATATCTGTACACCAGTCAAGCTGACACATAAAATTCACGGTCATAAATAGGTAGGGAGGTAGAGCGGCAGATGAGAGATATATAGATAAGTGAGTGAATGGATGGATAGATAGGCAGACAGATAGATGCAAAGCTACAGAAATAGAAGAGGAGAGGTATTTCTGGAAGGGGACACTCCCACAGTGGTTACTCTGGGGAGAAGTAGGGTTATACTTCTTCGTTGCTGAAATTTTATACAATAAGAAGGTATTGATATATTCTTTCTGGGTCTTAGTTTACTTTTTTTAATGAATAACGATCTGGAGGGAAGAATGCTGTTTGTGCCTTCACACTGCTGGCAGAGGAACTCTGCTGTCCCCTACAATTCCCTTGCAGGTTAGTGTGTTTGTCACCTAAGAGATGGCAGGCACATGCTGGGCACTGGACCACTCTTGGAGATGGGTGTTAATACCTACTTTGCACATGAGAACACTGAGCCACACGCATGTCCCTGGGTCTCACGTGCTCTGGATCCCCCTTCGTCAGTTACCCCCCACCCACCACCCCACCCTGACTCACAGTGCACTTGGGACAAACACCGGCCTTCCTCTGCAAAGGGCATCTGTGTCTCTTACAAATTAGCACAACAAGCATGTTGCAGTTTTCCCCAAGAGACTTCGATTTCCCTCTAGCAGCCCAGATCCACTTTCCGCTGCCTGTGGACCCTGGCTGCAGCTGGCAGCGGCTCAGTCCCGAGCATGCCAAACACAAATGAAGTTCGAAGGACCGCGCAGCCAAGGAGCCGCAGAGCTTTCTGTCCGCCTTCCAGACTTATTATTTCTTATTATTTCTCGAGACCGTTCACTGCTTTTTTAAAAACAAGGGGCCTATTTTTTGAGCTGCTCAATAGTCTACTTTAAACTCAGGGTTGTGTTTGTTTACGTTTCAGCCTGGGCCCCGCCCTTGGTAATAAATCGCCATCAGCACAGTGCAGAAGCCCAGGGAAACCACGGGAGCAGCGATTACAGCTCTCTCACTTCCAGAAAGCGGGTGGAAATTGAGTATTTGCAGATGTACAGATTCTGCGAGGGCCACCAAGAGAAGAATAATAGTGCCAAGCCAAAAAGTCTCGGAATTTCTAGATCAAGAGTCGTATGCAGCAGCTGACGTGGAAAAGAGTGAATTCTGATACAGTGAGGGAAAGAATAAACGTGTTCATTTGTCTAGTAAATATTTACTGAGTCCCAACTGTGTGCCAGGCACTGTGGTAGGCACTTGAATGTATCAACAAACAACACTAAGAAGTTGTCCTTAAGGCACTAACATTCCAGGGAGGGAAAGACAATAATCAATATTAATAATGTGCTATTTATATTAAAGCTACCTTAGTAACCATTATTAATACATTGGAAAAACTTCAGGTCTTCACTTTGACACTCAAGACCTTACCTAAAGAGAAGACAAGGCCCTAATGAGACATTGGCAGGTCATTCCAGAATTGTGACATCTGAATGAACTCTGAACGCCATTGGTCTGATTTTATCACCTCTTCAGTCCTCCTCAACAACTTGGCCCCTGTCTCTGCTCAGCAAGGCCAGGAGGCCAGAGAGCTACAGCCTCCACACTGACCCTCACTTTTCCAACCTCAGAGCCCTCAGGTCAAGGAGAAAGCAATTTGATCCAAACTGGCCTTTACAACTGAATGGGCTCTGGTTTGCATCTGGCAAGTATTTGCTTTTTAAATGAGAATTCCCCTCCGCATCCTCCCAGGGGCAATGCTTAACCTGAAGCCTACCCCAAGTGGGGGAATTTCAGACTCTGAAATCTGAATAAGCAAGATATTTTTAGGCCAAGAGGCCTTCTGGGCACTTTCCTGGGATCCTATAAATCTCTGTCCCCACCCCCCAGGACTGCCTCCTGCTCTCCCTTAACATCCTTCACTTGCCAAATTTCAGAAGTAATTCATTTTTTCTAGGAACCAGTCACTATAGAATATGAGAGTGGAGAGAGGGGAGTGGAGCCACTAGGCAGAGAGACAGATATCGTTTCAGAAAACCTGCAAATTTGGATAAGACGTTTGCTAAGAAGGCCTTTGAGTGCTTTGGGAAGAGGGGATCCACCATGGATCTGATCCTATGGTCTCTGTAAAGGGACCCCCCACTGCAGTGCTTTTTCTGACAAGACCTGTGATTGATTTGCCAGTTCATAAATGAACAGACCTGGAATTGAACATTGCTCTGGCTCTAGAGAAAGCATATGATTACAGCAAGCGTAGTGGAAAACGCTATAATTACAGATGCGAAACAGGGTTCATTACAAACCCTTCTCTGCTTGGAACTTTCTGAAGCACCACTCCCAGGTGATGAGCCTCAGGAGGTGCTCCTTCCCCAGGGCACGCAAAATAAGCAGGAATGAGTAGGGCTGTGGCAAGGGAGAGGAGTGCACTAAGACCTACCTCTTCCATCTGGTGAAAAAGTGAAAGAAGGATGACCACACCTCTCAGAAGCGGAAACTATGTGGCTGGACCTCAAGGGTTAGGTGACACTTGCAAATTATGTCATAACTCTGGAAGGTCTCATCTCATTTTAGTATAGAGTTTGTCCTCTTTATACTGGGTGCACAGCAGTTTCTTCTGAGACATTAAAAAAATCTGGAGCAACTAGGAGAAATCCTAGACATTATAACATTCACTAGTAAATATGTCTCCTTATAAGGTAACCATAAAGCCATGACGATATGTAAATTTAAAAATAAAAATAATTTATTAAAGTTTTTAAAATCAACTACAACTATATCAAAGATAAAAATACCATCAAGAATGTATCAGATACCTTCTCCACCAGCTCTAAGCAAATTGCCTAGAGGCACTGACAACCCTGAGTTACAGCAGGTAGAGGAAAAGGTCCTTATTTTGCAGGTTGGGAAAGAAGGTAATGAGGCACAGAGAGGTTAGGCAAGCTGCCCAGGGAGAAGGAGCAGGTCAGCAGCCGAATCAGGACAAAACTAGCCTTCCTGATTCCCTATGCAGGGCTCATTCTTCACAGACTGCACGGCCTCAGAAATGTCAAACACATTATGCAAGAATATCAGGAGTGCGTGAGAGAGGAAAGACTTGGTTTTCAGTTAATAAAATAATCAGTACACATGCAGCACAAAAAATGCCTCCTACCACAGCCAAGCACATACTCCAGGCAGACCCTGAACTCAGGTACCTCACAACCAGCACATCCCCTTAAACACTGATTAATAGTGAAGCCACAAGATGCTGCTCTTTTTGCCTAGACACCTTTTAGGACACACATGCTCTGAAGGAGCATCTGCATGGGCTGCTGCTGGGCGGAGGTAGAAGGGGCAGTGCCAGTGGAAGAGCTTACCTGTCTAGCCTCAGTTTGCCCTTTCTCGGTCCTATAAATAGAAAAGTGTGAGGGATATAAGACTGAAGGAGAATGCTGAATGAGGATTAGTTACAAATAACCACATGGACAATTAGACTACAAATTCCAACTGAATCAGGCTAGGCGCACATCATTCCCAACATCCAGGCCTTTGGCGCTCCTCAAAAAGGTACTCTAAAAGGAGATGTGGGGCACATGTATGCAATTTGCACGCATGTGGCTATGCTCATTATTACTTCTTGTAATGTTTTAAGAAGGCATTTGCTACATTGAGCTAGGAGAGGCTGGTTTCTTGACATCATAGCATCTCTTGGCTCAGAGAAGAAACCGCCAAAGGTCATGGGTGAACACCCCTGGCTTGGGTCAATTCTGGAGCAGCCCCGTTGAAGATCTCCAAAGAGAGATAAGCTGGGACCTTCTTCAGTCAGTTCTACCAGAGCTTAGCAACTTAGTCACTCAAAGTTGTCCGTAAGAACTTACATCTTTTAAGCTGTGATTGAAATCATCTCGCTCACACTATTACACTGCTGGTGGGACTGCAAACTGGTTCAGCCACTATGGAAAGCAGTGTGGAGAATCCTCAAAAAATTAAGGATGGAACCACCTTACGACCCAGCTATCCCACTCCTGGGAATTTTCCCAAAAGATTTGGAATCAGCGTATTATAGCAATGTGGCTTCATCAATGTTTATAGCAGCTCAATTTACTATAGCTAAATTATGGAACCAACCCAGATGCCCCTCACTTGACGAGTGGATACAAAAGCTTTGGTACATATACACTATGGAATACTACTCGGCCATCAGAGAGGACGATATTACAGCTTTCGAAATCAAATGGATGGAGATGGACAGAATTATGCTTAGTGAAGTCTCCCAAGCTCGGAGACTCAAGGGCCGAATGGTTTCTCTCATCTGTTGATACTAGAATTTATGTTGAAGCAGTAGGACAGACGGCTGACCTAACAAAACCTCAAATTGAATGACTTTCAGTGCAACAAGGGGAAAGCTCCCTAGGATACTTGGAGGTATAGGGAAGGGGATGGGGAGTGGGGAGGGTATATGAAGAACTCATAGGAGTTTGGTGATTGGGAAGATGGGGGAACCATCCCAGAAGCCGATGTCATTCCTCCAAGAGCTACCCATTTAACACATGAGTTCTTCTGGGGGAAACTGCAACAGGTGAAACCCATGGTGGTTTATCTATGTTTTGGCATTACCCCTGGATAACAAAGGTTATATACATTGATTGCTACTGTTTTGATAATGTTTCCCCCTCATCTGTATCCTGTATTGCTATATACTTCTAATAAATTTGAAAAAATAAAATAAAATAAAATCATCTCGCTCTATCCTACCATTATCAAATGCACATTTGTTCTTTCAGCAAATTTCAGTCTCTCTCTTCAGTACCAGTACTAACCAAGGGTTGTCCAGTAATCCAAGGACAGACGCAGACTTCAGTGAAAACAAAAATCATGGAGGTGGATCTTTTCTTGCAACCTAGACTTGTGCTTCTACCTGAAACTGATAATAGTGTAAGTTACCTCGCCTGTACCTGAATCGTCTGAGAAAGCTTTTGTTATTTCTGCCCAAAAGGACTAGTCAAGCCAAAACTAAATTTTAATAGCAGTCATAGAGTTTTAGGTATTTTATCCTAGCACACATTAACATTTCTGGTATATATCTAGGTAAAACTAAAGATCCTAAAATGGAAGATTCAGTTAACATTTTGCTAAGGACACTGAAATGTTCAGTGCTGCCTCCTCCCCTCCACCCCCACATCCATAGTCCATTTTTATGGGGGGGGGTTTTGTTTGTTTTGTGTTTTGTTTTGTTTTTGAGACAGGGTCTTGCTAAGTTGCTTAGAGCCTCACTAA
Organism: Aplodontia rufa; assembly: GCA_004027875.1. Classification (NCBI taxonomy): domain Eukaryota; kingdom Metazoa; phylum Chordata; class Mammalia; order Rodentia; family Aplodontiidae; genus Aplodontia; species Aplodontia rufa. The sequence goes on from PVKS010001703.1 coordinate 63,422, forward strand.
GTTGCTGAGGCTAGCTTTGAACTTGCAATCTTCCTGCCTCAGCCTACCAAGCCACTGGAATTACAAGTGTACACCACTTTTGATCTTGACTTTTGATCCTGGTATAGCCACTAATGTACTATGAAGCCCTAGGAAAAACAACCTCTCTGAACTACTTTTCACTTGTGAAGTGAAGGTAGTAGGATAAATTGTCTCAAAGGGAACTAAGATGTCTAAGATTCCATGTAATAACATGTGGTGATAATGAATTGAAATAGAGCTTGTGAATTGCTTAGCTCAAAGCCTGGCATACAATAAATGTTCAATAAATGCTCATTCTCATTATCAGTTAGTGATATGCACAGTATGGGCTCACCAACTTGAAACAGGACTTTCAGTACTATTCCATTATCTATAAAGATATTATGCTCCAGTCCCAAGATCAAGTAATAAGTAAAGTCACACTAGTTACTGAAAACAGTCTGCACCCAGAAGGGAATCTGTGAAACTTCTGAATCCTCGAGAAAATTTTTTAAAAAAGCACAAAGAAGCCCCCCTGGCATTGTCAATTTAGCTTGTCCTCTGTGTTTAGAGAGCAGTACCCCAAATCAGACCATTTCATTTCTTCATCTCTATTACTTGATTGTGGAGAATTAATATATTAAAGACCCAAGTGATTTATGTCATTCATTTGAATCTTACAATTTCCTTCTCTTGAGCAGAAAGAAAGACTGCACGTCCCAGCCTTCCTTGCAGATGAGGCAAGGCCATGTGACTTGAGTTCTAGCCACTGGAGCTTTAGTGGCAGTGATACACCAGCTTTCAGATCTAACCCTTAAGGCATCTGTGAGATACTCCACCCCTCTTTTTTACTTTGGTTGCAACTAGGGTGGCCACTTACGGAAATGACAAAGTGATAAGCCAGAAGTTACCCGGATCCCACATAGAGCATGGCTGCGTTCAGTAGCTGGCAGGGCATGCTGGACTTTGATGAAAGCCAGAAGTACACTTCCCTAGGGTTAGTCTACAGCTAGTCAGGCTTCAATTCTGTAGCATAGCTGATCGTAATCTAATTAATGAGGATTCTGAACCTTAAACATATTAAGGGAATAGACATTTATTAAGTGCCTATAGAGTTTGTCAAACTTTGTGTTGCAACTCATTATTTGACCATGAGATCAATTTAGTGGGGTTGTGATCTCTATATCCCATGAAAAAAATTGAACAGAAATTATCAGGGGCATTTTTAAAGCATTGTAAAAAATTGTTTCATGAAGAAAGTTTGTTTTATATGTGTGTGTGTGCCCGCATGCATGAGAGAGAGAGAGAGAGGGAGAACACGCTGAGTTGTGATGTAAACTGCATTTCTTACTATAGTACACAGTCCAAAACAGTTGAGTATCTCACTGCAATAATGATGCAGGTAACAGTTCCATTATCTCCATTCCATAGGAAAGGACACCATTCAGAAAGATCCAAGTGATTTTTCAAAGTCCACAGCTACTAAGAGGTGGCACTGGCATTTGAGCCCAGGTCACTGTGACTCTGAGTCTGCACATTGGTCTTCGTGACAACTGGGGCAGGTGGCAGCCACTGGCCCACAGCCTCCAACTTTACCTGGCCCATCACACATTTGGGGGAGCCCTATGTGAGCATTTTGATGGTTCCTATTTGTAGATATTTTAAAGAGATATCCATTTAAAAAAATCACAAATCTCTCAGCCTATCTGTAAAATAGATCAGTTTACATTTGACTTCCTCCCTGCAGAACCCTGAATATTATGGAAAGAAAACCCAGAGAAGGTTAGCTGATGCCAGGGCAATGATGGCAAAGGGTGGGGTCTGATATTTATAAATCATGAGTATGAAAAGGGGTTTGGGGAAGAAGAAACAGAATCTATTCTTAGAAGGCAGAGGAAATAAAATAAAAACTTGAATTTGAACAAGACCTACACATCCCACTTATTCTCATTGATTCCTTAAGTGCGTCCGTGGACAATTCTAAAGTAAAATATGGATGCTGCATATCTTTAAAAATCAGTTCTAAATGTTCCTGGGAGCTTTGCCCCTTGAGGTATCAATCTGTGCGCTTATCAGCTTGTCTCCTACGAAGCTCCTTGCTTTTTTGGAGAGCATGAAGATTTTGATGTAGAATTCAAAAGCTGGAAGTGACGCTTTTTATCTGATCCCTAGACGTACAGGCAGGGTGCCAGGACCACACCACCAGAGAAGTGTAGGGTTCTTGTCTACAGGAGCGCAGATAACTGAAGATCTAGATAAGACCAAATACTTCAGTTTTCACTTGGTATGGGCCAGAAATCGGGATACAGCTAAGTTCGTGTCTAACCCTTATCAAAAGGCCAGAATCCTAAAGTGCTCTAGAAAGGCATTCGAGTCTTGGCAAGCACCCTCCTTGGGAGGCAAGTTCTGCTTCCCAGGGAGTGGTGTGCAGACCTGTGGCCTTTTGGCCATCACAGGGGCTTTTTGCCACCAGGTAACAAAGCCTCAAAGCTGCAGGGTTTGACGAACCTCAAGGGAATATGATGGAAATTGCGATTCTCGCCCTCTGTACCTGGGCTCTGTACCTGGGCTCTGTACCATTCTAGCACAGCCTCAGAATAGCTCCAGAGACAAACCATTTTGCTTCCCTCAAGGTCTCCTAAAGATGCACTGTCACAAAAGGTTAGCTCCACCCTTAAACCTCCAAAGGGACACACATGGACCTATCAATGACTCCCAGTCCCTCTCTGGGTGACAGCCCGCTCCTTGAGGCAGGATCTTTCACATTAAATATTTCCAGCTCAAATATTCAGAAATGTGTGGAGTCCATCTGGGCTCACATGTCCTGGCATGGCCTCACCCACATCCCTCCTCACCACCCCCAGGAAATCACATACTGACATTCTCCATCTTCACCCCTGTCTCTCCAGGAAGGGAAGACGTTATTCACTAACCTAATGAGTGTATTTAAAAATTGCAGCTGACTGCCATGGTAAATTCATGTCATGTTATTTTTATGATAGATAATATTTCAGAGACACAGCCCTGAATGAAGCAAAAAAAAAATCATTTTAGAAAAACAATTTCTGTTCGGAAACTCAGCTGCCCAGCTCTCAGCTGTTACTTCTGTAGAGAAAACACATTTTGAATTCCTGCATGGGCAACAAAGCCAGCCGGGACTGGTGCTCAGACCGACTTTGTGTAACTTACACCTAGAGTGGGAAACTCCCGTCACGGTACCGCACCTTTAAATCTCATTAAGCCTCTTCTAGGTATCAAAGGTGGCCAGTTATGCCGTTTTCCTGAGTCCTGTCAAATGCAGGTTACAGGAAATTGACAAAAGAGCTTCCATCAGCCCAGCCAAAATTCACATGGCCCTATTATTAAGATGCTGCCTAGTTTGATCACCCTGTTAATCTATCAAAACTCCAAAAGGATAATCTTTTAAAAGCTTCCCCCTTTCCCACCCTTCCAAACCCCAAGTCTTTTCTTTGTTGCTTAAATCAAGGTAAGTTGATTTTACGCAAAGTTTGGAAGAGAGACATGCTGGTAGCTGGTAGCTGACAAAAAAACAAACACGAGACTTTTCTACCTGGAAACTGTTCTCTTTGATGCAAGACTGAATGTCACCACTTTGTAAACAAAGAAGATGATTAAAAAATGATGCCTTTTTTCTTTTTTAACCCAGAGTCTTCTCGCAGTACCTGGCACTCTCAAAAAAACCCCAGTAGGCACACCAGAAGAATACTCAAAGGGATTACGTGCTCTTTGCTGGTTTTGTTTTATAAGCCAGGGGCCATTGAGAGAAAATAGAGCTTCCTGTCCAGGTGTCCCTGCTTGGCAAAATAATGGACACAGATTGATGTGTTCTGGAGGTAAGGAAGATTAACATCCTCGGACCCCTGGTAGGCACACTGCCAAGCAGGCTCCAGAGAGGCCTTGAAGGGCAGAGCAAGACCCACTTGCACCCCGACATCTCTGGATAAGGGCTTTTATTCCAGGACCAGCCTGCCAGCAGGGCCACTCCCCCTCACAGCAGACTAGGTGTACAAGATGGACTGCCTGCATTATTGATTTAAGACGGCCAGCTGACAATACAGTGCGCCTCCTTTTATTTATTTCCATGAGGTACATCTTTCTCTAAACTGAATTGTCTTTGATTTAAAAGATGGGGTGTCTCTCCATCCCACTCTCCCCCCACAAAGAAACTGAATCCCATCTCAACACAGCTGCTCACAGGCAGCCTGGTGGCCATTTCTCACTGAGGTGAGCTTTTGTGCCACCGAAGGATAGACAAGGACCCGCTGCGAGCGTAATTTTTGATCATCTTTGTTTAAATATGCTGTGTGTCAGAGAAGTTCGAAGAACCTTATAATTACAAAATACATTCCTGTTCCATAGTCAGTATTGTTTATCCTGGCTTCAACATGTCATCCACGGAATGTGCAAACACCTATTTACATGAGAGGCTAGGGGATACCTGGGGAAGAAGGAAACAAATAAAAGGGGACATGCAGGCCCTGGCATGCTTTGATGTTGGGTCATCTGCTGCGATGGCAACAGTGATGACACAACATGAATGAACCGTCCCCACCTTGGGGGACATTTAGCATCAAGAACTCCCTGGCTTGGAACACTGTGTCAGGACTCATAATGTTCATTAAGTAATTGACCTTTGCCAATTTTACTTTGATCTTGCAGAACTCTATCCGAGCCAGGTGAGCTTCTACAGTCACCCTCAAGCTCTGTGCATGCTCACACAAGTGTGTGTGCGTGTGATCCTAAGAGGCTAGAGAAGAGAAAATGAGAAAGCCCACCAAGACATGTGGGTGGCTCCTCTAAGAGACACACTGGATATAAATTTTAAAAGAGGTCCCTGAAACAGCCTCAATTACTTTGAAAATGACTAGCAAACCTACCCATTCAGCTTGTGTCCACCCACTGAGGCAGCATCCTTTATACCCATTCCCCCCCACAGTCCCCAGCTATGACAATGGAGTCATCTCCCAGCATTCCATGGCCTGGAGAACAGACTAGATAGAGTTAGTCACCTTCCTGGTGGTCCCCTGTGAACCCCCACTGTAAGGCAAGCTCCAGGTGAGAGATGATTTGCCTACAGGGTCTTCCTGCCTCCTACAGAATCAACTCCACAGTTTTCAGGCTGCCATCCCATGCTGCCCACCATCTGGTCCCAGCCTTGCAATTCGGCCTCCCTAGAAAAACCCTCATATTCACAATCCCCCATATCCCACTAAAATTCCTGCCACCCACTTCTGCATGTGCCTTATCTCCTGTTCTGTGTGTACTTCCCTGATCTCCCACTCTATACTATCTAGGTCATAGGAGGCACAGAATTGTAGCATGAGCGGGGGGAGGGGGGGACCTACACATCACCCAATGCAGCACCCTCCCCTTGTTCTGCAGTTGAGGAACCCAAAAGGGAAGCAGGTTCCCAATCCCAAGGCCAATATTCTTGCCCTTGGGCCATGCTGCTTCACGAGCTTCTGGAAGGCAAGTTTCACCTCTCTCCTTCCCTCCCTCCCTCCCTCCTCCTGCCCTTCCCTGCAAAGGGACAGAAAAGAGCTGACAGACGAAATCCCTGCTGCCATATTGACTGAAGTTGACTGAGAACTATGAGATGATACATTTTCTTTTTATTATTTACAATGTATAACTTTCTCCAAAGTATATGACCTATTATTTAAAAGCCAGGTTGTCCCTGTCCCACTCATCTTTCCTCCCTACTCTCCTCCGTCCACAGCCACCAACCTGAATCCCTGTCAGGGAAATGGACATCTTCCTTAATTGCCACAATTTTCTTCTCAACTGTAGCACTGCTAACTTTGAATTCAAGATCCCATGTTCTGGATCATGTGTCCAAGAGAGACAAAGTCAAACGCCAAGAGACAAATTACGAAAGGAAGGACGTAGAAGCTCTGCCCCCTCTCAATCCCAGTCCATACTTAGCAGTCTGCGGCTTGCCCTACACACTAGCAAGTTTGTGGTGGCCTCCAAGGTATGCTAGCTCATACCCTCATTGCCTTTCAAGCCTAATGTTAACTTTGCTGGATCGTGTGTGCTTCATTCTCATAGTTTGGAATCATTTTTTTTTCTTTTGAGCAAGGCCACTGAACTTATTAGGAAAGTCAGATTACACATAAGTAGGTAGGCGGTGTGTGTTAAATTGAGGGGTAACATCAATGTGGGGTAGACACGGAAGGCTCATGGAGGAAAGAGGATTAGAAATGGGCCTGAAGAGACAAAATGGATTTGTATGGAGTATTTTAAGTGGGATATGAGGAGTCACAGGTATAAGAGCATTATGGCAGGAGACAGTTACCTAGGATGGACTATGAACTAGAGAAGTTCTTTCCTCAAACAACCACCTACAGTTCACCAGAGAGGTTTCCCCACCATTGGGTGAGTGGAAAGAACGGTGGAGGGCAGGAAGAGGACAGGAGGTCACAGACCTCTGAGAAGACAGAGTAGTCAAATGTCACTCCTGAGGCACCCAGCCAAAGGCACTGGGCTCTCAGAGAGCTGGCAGGGAGTGTTGGGAAAGGCCCTGGGGACATTTTCCCTGCCTGTGTCCGTCTCTCCGCCAGCACTTGCCACAGAAGGGATAATGAAATATTAATTCTATCTGATCTGGGGCCACCCAGGCAGGATCATGTCACATGATCTTTTAATGACCACAATTCAGGCCCATAGCCTGGCTGTGAAGGGGAACTCCTCTCCCAGCCGAAGTCCAAAAAGTTCTCATGTTGCAGGAAGAGGCAGGAAGTGGGGCTCAGAAATTAAGCATAGGACCTTGGGGGATGCTGAGGGCCCTCTGGGAGCCTGCTCTGTCCATGAAGATAGAAATGCACCCAGCACTTTCCACCTGGTTCCTCCTCACTGCTAAAATGAGCTGTTCCTTGGAGTATGGTGTCACTCCAGAACTAATAAAATGTGAAAGTCTAATTGTATTAGCAATTTTCCATCATATTCTATTAATATGTATCATATTGGTATCCATTTTCACTAATGTGACATGAAAGGCAGTAATGTGATTACTTTTTTAGTGAAAACAAATGCTAATGTAATTAAATGTTGGCCACATAGGCTGGGAGATAGGGCCACCAATAAGTATTTGGGACTTTCTTCATCTAAAAGGAAGGGAGGAGGTGAAAGAAGAGGAAGTTGCCAATCAGAGCTGGTCAAAAATATTTCACATGCATTGGAAATCCATGGTCACTGTCTCCTGAACATCTCTTCCCTAGGACAATGCCTGGCACACTATTTAGGTTACCAGTGCACCATGGAGGCAATGAAATGTAAAAGTAAGAGCATGGCTATTGATATAGAGAGACCTGGATTCATATTCTGGAATTTTCTACCTGGAAAACTTTGGGCAAGTAAATTTCTCTAAGCCTTAGTTTCACCATTTGAATAATGGAGATAACAATAGTGCCAACTCCAAAAGCCTCTTTGAATTAAATAAGATCATGCTTATAGAGCACTTAGTACAGTTTCTGTCACACAGCAAATGCTCACTAAATTATTGTTGTGGTAAATTCAGGAATTTCGTTCAACAATGTCTGTTCATGTTTATCACACAACCCTTTCAAATACACCTTTATTGTCCTTCTTTAGAACACTCAGAAGAAAATACTGCACCCAAATAACAAGGAAGGGAAAGCACAGGAGATGGAAAACAATTCTACCCACACACTTTTCTGAATTCGGCTCATTGCTTGGCTAGTAATTAAGAGATTTTGGGCTTAAATTTCCAAGCTGAACAAGTACCATTTTGGAATGTAAAAACGTGCCCCTGTTGTTCTTGTTTGTCTCTTCTTTTCTGGTACAGAAGTGAAAGTCCAAAAGCCCTTTGCTACCTACTGCCTGCTAGGAATCGAGGAAATATCTGCCTAGAACTTCACCATTGACAGGGACACAGAGAGTGCTACCTACCAAGCTGCCAACCAGCTGGGTAGCACTTTCTGAGGCTTCCAGCCAGGGGAAAGCCAATGACTAGGGGGAGAACCCAAGGGCCTTTTGTAGTTGTTTCCCTGCATGGTCAGGGCAGTCACCTACCCAAGGCCACCAGAGCAACTTCTGCCCTTTTCCAAGTCTCCTTCTGATCAGAAGAGCCTCCCTGACTCTGTAATATGAGCCAGAGAGAAACAAAGCATTGCTAGTTGCTTGCCCATCAACTCTGACCTCTAACAAGCAAATAACTTGAGCTTTTCCCATCTTTTAGCATTCCTAAAACAAAGAACTTTCCCTTGGAAATTCAGAAAGTACATCTCTAAAATAGGAATGGGCTTCTCCAAAGTGCCTGGAGTTCTGCAATGCCAGGACACATCAGAATTTTCATTTTCAGGCCAGAGCTCAGCAGGTGGAGTGCTTGGCTGGTATGAGCAAGGACCTGGGTTCAAACTCCAGCACCACATACACAACTGAGTGCGGGAGAAGCAAAGAACAGATGAATAAATAAAATTGATTCTCTCTTTCTCTCTCTTAAAAAAAAAAAAGGAATATTCTTTTTCTACTCCAGAGAATTCCATATATTTGGAGACTTAGCTAACTCAGAATTATAACAGACAGTTCTTTTCATAAACGAAGTTCATTTGCTAAGTTCTTTAATGCTCATATCAACTCTCCAAGGGAGATACTATTAACTTCATTTTCATGCAAGGAAGCTGAGACTCAAAGAAATTAAGTGATTTGCCAAAGGCTAACAGCCAAGGAGAAACACAACCAAGAACTAAATCCAGTCTAACCCTAAATATAGTCTTCTTCTCTGGAGAGCCACTTGCCTTTGTGGAAAATGTCTTTTTACTAGATTCTCACTAAAGGAAAGCACCACCTTTCACCAAATCCAGTGAAACTGGGAGCTCTGGGTTTAATCCCCACCTCCACCACCCACCAGCTCTGTGAACCTGAGCTGATATTTGACCTCTCTGAGCAAGGCAATTCTGTAATTTATAGTCTAGACCCGGACACATCTGAGACTGGATGGTAGAACTAATCAGGCAGGATGCTAGATAACACACACACAAGCCAGGGCTGTTCTAAGGAAATGGAGACTTTGTGGTCACTCAGAGCTTTGCACACTCAATTGCAAATGAGGAGTCTGAAGGAAACCTCAAGGTCACCTCCAGTACTGAGTGCTTGGATTCTATGAGTATCATAACGGGAGAAGTACACACACCTGGAGAACTCACCTGGACTACAGAATGGATAGTATTGAGGTATGCAGAAAGTGTCATACATCACAAAACACAAGTCCTCTGAATTCTCACTAACTCCTTCAGAGTTGAATGCATTTTCTGTCCTGAATTTTGCCTATATTTAGACAACACAACTTCACGTAAATACACACCTCCTTAATAACAAATGGGTATTCATGCTCTGCCTGCCAGCCTGCCCTGTGCCTTTTCTCATGTAAGCATGCAAAGATTTGCCTAAAAAGGTGGCAGCTGTAAGATCCCACTGCATTGGGGGAATCTGACATCTTCACTGTTCCCCCTATTGCCATTTTCAGGGTAACCACAACTCTTTCACAAACAACGATAAAGATGTCCTATACATATATCCTATGCAGATATGGCATTCCTGTTATTATTTTATTCTGAGGTGCTGGGTAAAAGCATTTTATTATGAGATCCTAAGAAACTACTCATCTGAAAGGTTCTACCAATTTACACTCCCATCCCCTGTGCTATATGAATCTACCCATTTCCCTGCATTCTAACCAGCATCAAGTTGTTTTCATTTTTGTCATTCTGTTAGGTGAAAAAAGAAAAAAAAAAGTACCTGTTATTGCTACATTGACTTTTTTTCTAATAGCCAGGGAGGTTGAGTATTTTTTCAAAAGTTTGTGAGCCATGATGTATATTCTATAAAGAACTTATTGCTGGTGTGGAGAATCCTCAAAAAACTAGGGATGAGCCCACCGTACGACCCTGCTATTCCACTCCTGGGAATCTTTCCAGGGGATTTAGAATCAGCACATTATAGTGACACAACAAAATCTATGTTCATAGCAGTTCAATTTACTATTGCTAGACTATGGAAACAACCCAGATGTTCCTCACTGGATGAATGGATTCAAAAACTGTGGTACATGGAATTTTACACAGCAATTAGAAACAATGATATTGCAGCCTTTGAAGGTAAATGGATGGCTATGGAAGAAATTATGCTTAGTAAGATCAGCTTAACCCAGAGAACCAGGAGCCGAATGTCTCCACTTATCTGTGGAGGTTGGAACTAGACCCTGGCCATTCAGAAAGGTGGTCTATTATCATGTGTTACATCCAGATAAGGTGTAATGTTATACAGCCTAATACTTTTTTAGAGATATTGTGCATAAGGGAAGGGAGGGATTCGGGTGGGAAATTGGGGGGGACACTCCTGGGGGTAAATCTAGTATCCAGAAACTATACACATTTATATTATTTTGTTAAAAATTTGTATGGTTGTTCAAAAATAAAAATTAAAATTAAAAAAGAACCTTTTGCTGTTTTTGCCCATTTTTATGTGGTTTTAGTCATTTATTTTCTGCTTTTTAAGTCCTCTCTTATATTTAGCACATTAATCCTTTATATGTCATGCAAATATCTTCTCCCAGGTGGCCATTTATCTTTCAACCTTGCTTAAGTTGTCTTTAATCATGTAAGTTTTGTCTTTATGGAGGCTGCTGTTTGCTTGTTTGTTTTGGTACTGAGGATTTGAACCCAGAGGCACTTAATCACTGAGCCACATCCCCAACCTTTTTTATTTTTTACTTGGAGACAGAGTCTCAGTAAATTGCTGAGGCTGGTCTCGAACTTATAGTACTCCTGCCTCAGATTTCCAAGTTGCTGAAATTACAGGCATGTGCCACTGTGCCCAGCAGAGGCCTGTATTTTTATTCTATTCTTTCTCCTTAAAAGTTTTTGGGGGGTGGTGGCTGGAGCAGTGACTCAGCTGTTACAGCTCTGGCCTGGCATGCTCAAAGATGTGGGTTCGAACCCCAGCACCACGTACACAATGAAGTGTCAGAGCAACGAAAGGCAATGAAAAACTAAACAAAATTGATTCTCTCTCACACACACACTGTCCCTCTCTCTCTTAAAAAAAAAAAAAGAAGAAGTTTCTGGGGTCTCACCTTTCTCTGAAAGGCATCCTGCACCCAAATTTATAACTGTGTACAGAGTGGTTGTTTGGAGCACAGGGAGTCTGCTGGAGTCAGACAGAAAGAGGCCTTTGAAGAAGCAAGGCCTCACTGCCCTACAGGAGGTCATGAGCAGCCAGGATCCATCTTTTCTCCCCAAATGCCCCAAAGGGCAGTGAAGAATGGATTCACATGCCAAGGTTATGGAGTCCGACCTCCAACGCCCAAGGAAGGAAAAAAGTTCCCAGAAGTCTCATGTTTCATTTTAACAACAGAATTGTGTTTTCTACTGCATGATTTATTGGTATTTATTTTCCTACAAAGGTAACATTTTGATTACTGACAACTGAGCTATCTAACTTCTGCTTGAAATCATTCGCCAGGCTGTTGGGGGAGCATCAGGTCCCTCCAGCAGCCAGGGAACCCATTTGAGGTGCAAGGCTGTAATAGGCTCTGTGAGCTCTGCAGCGCCTCCCTAGGGCTGACACTATTAACACAGTTATTAAAAGCAGACTGAACTGAGAGGGACAGCGTCCAGCTGACAAGTTCCATGGTTCAGGGAACCTGAAGTTTCTTTCAGGATGTGTCATCAGGGGCCTCTGACCAGGGTGCTGGGCGAGGGGGGAAGCAGAGTCTGAGCTTCCAGAACCTCTCTCTGATGCTTCCCGTTCTCTTCCACTCTCCTGCCCTCCTTCCATAAATGTGTCCTCTTCCTTCCTTCCACTCACCCCAAACTTTCCTCAAGACTCCCCAACTCCCCTAGTTGCACCACAGTTTTCCACCTATGCTCTAATGGGACATCTTTATTTCTGCCACAGACCATAGACTTGCAACTGACCATCTGAAGGGCCTGGCAAGCAAAGCCCTCCTTTACGGAGGCCCAGTAGGCACGGAGCTTGGCTCTGCGTGGCAGAGCACTGAGTGCAGACACGGCGCTAAATGCCCAGGGGCCTGTCAGGTACCCTCAGTTTCCTGAAGTGGGAAATGGAGCTAAAAGCACAACTACTTCCTGAGGCTCTGAGAAGAAGAAGTAAGTTAATGTAAAGTATTTAAAACAGTACCTGTCACAAAGTAAGCGCTCAACAAACTTTACCTGAATTCCCCATTACTATACATCAATGCTCAATTAGTGCATGGTTCTTGGGCCACCTCTTCCACCCACAAGAATGATTCATCCTGTGTCCCAGGTGTTCAGAAGCCAGGAAGGGGAGGGGATAAAGAGACGGGGTTCTATGGTAACAAGCATATAGATTGTAAAGGGCTTGCCTGTCACGGAGCACTTGCATTCTATGTTGTTCCAGAAAAGAGTAGCAGGAGATCTGTGTCTTGGTTTGCACACTCCCGGGGGAGGGGGGACTGTAGATAAGAAAAGCCTTGGCTGCCTCTGGTGGACCAGTTTTTTTGGATAGACTCACCTGGTGTAAATGTGAAATCTCAGACTGCTCCTCTTGCAGGGACCTGCACTTAGGCTCTCCCTGGCTTTCCACTCGCCCTCCTTTCAATTCTGAAGCAGCCTTGCAAAGTACCTCTGCCGTGACATTTTTATTCAAATGGCCTGTGGGCTCCTATTCCCAGCATGGCCCTACCTCTTGCTAAATGACAAAAGATCAAAGCTTTCCTAAAGCCACAAAGAAAGGAAAGAAGATTGGGTTATCTGGGGCATTCCCTATCCACGTGTGCAGACCTAACACGAATGTGTACACACGCACACACACACACCCTTCTACCAGATTATAAATTACAAAGCCAACAAGCCATGAACTCTTAGGAGGGACAAGAGGAGAAAGCTATGAGAAGAAGATAACAACAACAATGTCAAATTTCAGTCGTGAGTAGGATTTTTTTTTTTGGAAGGGGAGCTTCAAATCAGGGGTTTGGGATGGAAAAGCTGACAGCCCCTTAGAACTAAAGCAGCTCGACTGGGTGCCACTATAATAAATCAGAATCAGTTATGTAAAGTGTAAAATTATCATTTGGAAATCACTCTCTCTGAATAATTCAATCATTGACTTTCACATCAAACAACCATTTCAACCACCCACACACACAGTTCAGTCTCACACTGGTCTTAAACTCTCTTTAATTATCGGCATTAACCTATCACATTACTATTTCATTCCTATTTCATCCTGGGGGAGGGGTCAGTGATTATGATAAATCACAATGAATGAGAAGGACTTTCAGCTGTCCTTCCACACAGCTTCTGAGTTCCCTTGATCAGACTGTGACAGGTCTGCTTTTGTCCCAGGAAGGGACAAGGACAGATAAGCAGCCTCCCTCTTGACAAATGCATTACAGATGCCAGCCAGGGGGGAAAAAAGACCAAAAATGCGTTAGAACCTGGCTCTGCAGCTGTGCATGGACAGCCCCATCCCACACCCTAGAATGAGTAGATGCATCTACTTGGCCCCCCAGTTGGTGGGTAGAACATGGAGAACCAGGTAAACAAGTGTTGCCAACTTACCACACCAGGCATGTACCCCACAAGGCAGCCATTACCCTAAAATAAGATTAACAATAATTTTTACAACACACACGCAGACACATTTGTCTCAAGCTAATCACTAACCCCCTCCAAGAATAATTTACTCAGCCACTCAAGGTAAGACTTCTATTACATTCTTCTGGGGAGGCTAAGGCCTGGCCTTAATGACACCCCCCACCCAAGAAAGTGGGTCCAAGAGAAAGGACATGAGGTGAAATATTTCATTTAGGGAGATGGGGTATCCTCCCCTGTTGGCTGGACTTTGCTTCCAAGTTCTGCATTTTGAGAATCTCCACAGCCTCTCCCTCCCTCTCACCTTCCAGAACTTCCATTTTCCATATATTTAATAGTGAAGTGTTTACCCTATAGAAACATCAACAGAACAATAAAGACATTTCTATAAAGATGCTCATTGCAACATCCTATAAGAGAGAAATAAGAAAACATCTCAAATGTCAGCTACAGTGCATAGGTTAAATAAATCAGGTCACATCTATTCATTGGAGAGCTTTTCAGTCATTGAAGACCATGTTGTTAACATGTGTGTATAAGCGATGGAAAACTGCTCATGATTTGTCACTCAGAGATAAAAAGCAAAATCCAGCAACTCACAGGAGATTTTATGAACATATTTTATTTTTTAAAATATATATAATATGCCAATATGATACATATATAAACTCAGGAAAACTCAAAATTCTAATAATGTTTGCATCTGAGTAGCATTACTTTGGATAATATTTACTTCTTATTTTCTATTTATATTTATACCTGTATTTTTAAATTAAAGTTCAAAGGATAAGCTGAAGCAAGTAGATAAGACCATAGACCTGGAGTCAATCTTCTTAGACAAAAATCTTCTTAGACAAAAATCTAATTCTGCCACTTAGGGATATGACCTCAGCTAAGGTCTTTGATACTCTAATGCCTCAGTTTTTGCTATCTGTCAAATGGGGAAATAATGGTACAAACCACTCTGGCTCATTGTGAGGGTCATCAAGTGAATTTTGTAGAGCCCTTAGCACCATGGCTGACACGTAGTACCCATTACGCAAGTGTTAGCTATGATTATGAAAACAATCACATACTTCTTGCGTAATACACACACACACACACACACACACAAAACCTGGGGCCTCAGGCCAGCTGTCAGATCTTAGCCACATTCTCATCTCTTGGCGTGAGTTTCCTTAATAATAAAATGAGCGAATTAGATAGATAGCCTGAAAAGCCCATCCTCACTCTGGGATAGCATAATTCAGTGGAGATGCTTCTAGTGGGCCCTGAATGTAGCACAGAGGTGAAAGGGGACACTTCAAAGCAGGCTGCAGCCAGGGCTGGTGGGAAGAGGAAGCCCTGGGGCCCAGTGAGACAGATCAGAGCCCAGGGAGCTTGTGCACAGGGCTCTGGGGGAGGGGGAGACTGTGAGAGGCAGCCCAGTCGAGCTGCCGCTACCATCCACTATGTGATTAAGTGACTGGCTTCTCTTTTTCCGAAAGCCAGACTCCAGCTCAGAGAACCTCAGGGACTATTTTAAAGAAAAGTTATTCCTTTGTTTTTAATTGTAATTAAGTAGGTATTTTATAATTTTTAAATGCTGCAATTTACATGTCACTTCCACGATGTGCTGGGTACCCTTCACCAGAGGGAGAGCGCGTAAGTGTAAGAGGGCTGCTGTGTATTACTTTGTGATTAGGAAAGTGCATTTATGCAATTGTGATCGAACGGAGATGCTGGGATATCTCCAGACTTCATTAAACATGCCAGAACTTTCACAAATTTAGTTGGAGCCAAAGTTTATTCATGTTAAGATTTCATTCATCCTTCTTCCCATACTTTGACAAAATGTTTAAGTTAGTTTCTCATTTTATTTGTCTACTGAGTTCCCTAAGTTAGGGAAATTAGTATTGTGTGTGTGGTTTGATTTAATTAGCAATTGGGGAAATCGGCCTGGCATGTTTCATGGAAGCTTGGGGAAATTGTCAATTAGCATTGTGTTAATTGGTGTCTGCCGTCCTTGCTTTTTAGTTTTTAACCCCTTTTACCTTGTTCCCTCTTTCAGTATGTAAAATCTGGCTGTTTATTATTCGTTAAATAAAGGATTAATTGCCTGAATTCCTGCCTCTGTTCCGTGTCCTTTCTCTCCCTGAGCAGATGGGGAGTTGGGCTGGCCCGCAGTGGCAGCCTTGTGTCCTTCAGGCCCTCGTCCTGCCTGGCACCACAGAGAAAGTGCTCTTCCGCATGGCCCCATGTCCAGCCTGATGCTTCCTCTCTGGTGCTGCCAGTGCCTAGTGGCCCTCTCTGTCCACAATCACCATAGTTCCTGCCGGCTCCCAGGAGATCCCACCACTCATTTTTCCAGAATCTGTGCATGCTTTGGAGTTGAGCTCACTCGTCTGACCCCATCAGCACCCTCCTAGAGGCAAGGACAGGAGCCTCTCCAAAAGAAAGTAGGGAGCATGCATTTACGGAGTGCCTCCTGGCAGGCAGGCTCTTTGAATGCTACAGCCTCCCAAAAAGGCAGGTTTGCGATAAAAAAGCTGGGATTGAACCCCACTGTGGTACTCAAGATGAGACTTTGTCTATCCCATTCAACATGGTATTTCCAGAGTCCAGACCTTGTGGTCCTTGGATCAGTAGCGTTGGTATCAGCTGGGAGCTGGATGGAAATGCAGAGTCCCAAGCTCCAGTGAACTTCAAGAGTCAGAAGCTGCATTCAAAAACTCCAGATGATTCACATCACACTAGATACAAACCTAGCCCATCACGTGGCCTACGTTAAGCCAAAAGCTTAACTGTTGCTAGGGTGCTTGCTGTGCCTCAGTATCTGTTGTCTTGTTTTTCCACAGTCATAGAAGTGTTGACTGGGCACTTAGCTATCCACAAGAAGAATACATCTCCCAGACTCCTTTGCGACTAGATTTTCATCATGTGATCAAGTTCTAGCCAATCAAATGAAAATAAAAATTTTTAACAGCAACTTCTAGTTCTATGCTCCTCATGAGAGAACACGCATACTACTCTCCTCCATCTCTACCCATCCTACTGCTTGGAACATGGATGAGGTATTGAGCTCCATCTTGGGCTAGGTGGATGAGGGCTATGCTTTCAGGATGGCATGGTAGAAATATGGAAGGAGACTGGTCCCTGGCAACTCCATGGGATAAAGACCACGACTTACCCTGTACTGAATCCTCCAGGTTCTAAACTTTGTTTGAACCATTTTCCTTTTTGGGTGGAGTTTCCTGTCACTAGAAATGTTCACACAAAAGCAACAGGGCCACCTTCCCTAAGTGCTGCTTAGGATATTCCTGTCCTGGGTGGAATGTGGATCCCTTCCAACTCTAACCTCTTTTCTCCAAAGAACTATAGAAAAACAAAAGTACATTCTCAGGGCATAATGGATTTTAATCTTGAATGTGCCCTCGTCACTGAACCAAGAACTTCTTTCCTAGTTTCTATTTCTGCTCCTTGATCACAAGAATTGTGTCATCTCTTTGTCCATTGTTTCTCCAATCTCAACTACACTCTCCTCTTTCCTCTTGGGGCTGGGAATTTGCAAACTGCACTTCACAAACACTCCAGCAGCTTCTGGGTAGATTTTGCCAAAGGGAGGCACTGGTGAGAGATCAGAGCTGGCAGAAAGAGAAAAAGTTTCCTGCTTTTTGTTCAGACATAACAGGCAGCTCTGACACCAACTGGCAGTTGTTGGAGAGGCAAAGGAATGGAGTAACCCCAAGTTCCAGCCCTGTGAGGCAAAGCCACTGCAACTCCTGGGCAGTTCTAGCAGCACAACCAATGGCTGGGGTGCAAACTCTAGTCCAAGGGGATTAGCAGCTTCCTAATCTCTGTTATAGCCTCTTTTTCTTCTGTTCCTTCACAATAACCCACCTTCTCCCTGCCACTCTCCAGCCCTTCCTACATCTTTGTAGCCAATTCCTACATTCAATTTCTTCTATGTGAAATATCTCTGATTGCTCGGTGTTTTCCTGGATAGACTCTAAACGATGTAATTACCAGCCCTCAAGGGTCTCTCTTCTCCCCTGAGGCCATCCCAGTGCATATGAGAGGGGCCATATATAAAACTAGCACCTGGCAGCAGCAGCCCTGTTGCCAGCCCTCCTGCCCTGCCCTGATCCCTGAGCTGCCGTCTATCAGAAGCAGGCGACATCAGAAGGCTGTAGAGTCTTCAAGTTAACACCCAACGATCACATCTGATAAGACGGCAGTCTGAGACAGATCTATGGCTTCAATTTCTCACCAGTATTTTAGCTCCCCGGGCTAGTTGTCATGTAGCTGGTCTCATTGAGAGGACAATAAGGGACACATTTTTCAGGAGTTGGTTTATGCCAGCAGAACTCCATTTCTACATAATATTTATCAATAAGAAACCCTCAAACATGCTCCCACACCCCAGTCTCCTAGCAGATTTAACTACTAGACAACTCCCATTTATAAATGAGCAATTGAATCTGCTCTCTTTAATAAGAACAGGAAAATTCTTTGCTGCAGGTTTTCTTCAAGACCCTGAGTGGGAGAGAGGTTTCTAGGAAGGCTGTCTCTGCCAGGACCACCCTCACAAGCTCAGGTTCTAGAATAGGTTCTGGGGCCAGTTGGTGGTTTGGGATAGGGGGATAGAGGGAGAGAATAGAGAGTCAAAATAAGATAATTTGCAGATTTTCTACTCAACTCACTCTACCTCTTATTCCAAAAAATATGTTACCAATGGACCTGCAACCACCACCAGTTAAACCAGCCCATGGGATTGTCGATCAGTGGCTCGGGTAGATGTAATTCTCCATGGGGTAATGCATTTTGGTATATTTCTTCTATCGTCCTATTTGTATAAACACTCTGACACAAGTCAGACCTAGAACAGGATCCAGAACTAAATTCTGACATGATCCCATGACCTGAAAGTCTCTAATCCCCTTGTATGGCTTTTGAAAGATGTTTGGTGGACACGTGGTAGAAATGGGGTTCACTGTGGGACGTGATTATGAATGTTTAACCTTTGCTTATCATTTGAAGATGTAGCTTAGAATATAGCCTACAATTCTGATAGAGAATCAGTGTGATTTAGCAAAAGTCATCTTCAGGGGGTGCCAGCATTTGGCTCAGTCTACTGGGAGAGCAGGTGACTGCCTACACCCTGGTCTCCAGAACACCAGCAGTTTCAAGGTGAGGACAGAGTGGATTCTGATGAAAGTCAGAATTTCTAGAGTCCCCTGAGGAGATCTGATCACATCTGGTGGCCACTGTTGGGTTTCCAGGCAGTAATCCCATCAAGAAGCAAGACTTTCCTTCCCTGAGGACTGTTTGGCTCGATTCAAAGCAATCCTTAGGAACTGAAATCAGAGTTGAATCGAATTTGCCAATTCTATCTTCCCTTTTCATGGAATCCATCAGTCAAGTTTCCCTTCTCTTCTCCCTGTGTCCCAATCCAGAGATTCTCCACAATAGCACCAGCAAAGAGTGAGAGACACATAAAGGAGAGATGCAGGAAACAGCATCCATGCTACTGCCACTTCTCTGGATCTCCAAATAACCACCAGCTAGCACCCTGGACCAGCCCTCCCAGCCTGGGGCAGCCCTTCAGGGTGAGGTCTACCGAGGACATCTCTTGAGCTTCCTGGAAACCAGATAGCCCCTCTGTTTAAGAAGACAGGAGGATTGGTGAACTTGTCTCCTCAGCTCCTTCCCCTCTGCCTGAGCAGAAAAAAAGGAGAACAGTAAATCCACCGTACCACTATGAGGACAGCCATTCCGACCAGGAGCAGACAGCAATCTCTTCTTTAATTCTTGTAGGAGGAGGAGAGGGCAGGGTTATCTTTTGTAACTTTTTCCAGCTCTAAAATTCTATTAAACCTAACCGTGAACTTCATAGTTTACCCAAGCCTGACACTGTATCCAGTTAATTCTCTATTTCCTGAGGTTCGTAATTCAGACAGGAAAGCTACGTTCCCAGATGAAACTTGGATCCCAAACAGCCACTTGGAGACAAAGCCTATTGTTTTTTATAAAATAAGTGACCATTCACAGGCAAGTGACAATGCAAAACCACTGATGGTTTTCTACAGCCTTGGGGAAACATCAGACTATACACCTAGGTAAACATGGTTTCAGAATTGCCCTGGCCTTGGGCAGCAGGAGATTGCAGGTTAGTGATGAGAATACTTGAAAAACAATAGAATGACAGTAACAGAAATATCCATGCCCAGTACCAATTATTTGCATAGCACATATCATTTGAGAAGCCCTTTCAGGCTCATTTTCTTTTTTATTCTCAAATCATATTTCCAATTGGATGCTACAGCACACTGCATGTGCTCAAATGCAGCTCTCCTCCCCTCAGCCTGCCTCCCCTCTACTCTGGCTCCGTTAAAGATATCGAAGTTCTCCCAAATCATGGGGCCCAAGGCCTGGGAACATCTGATTCATGGTATTGACATAGCTCCCCTTCAAGTTCTGTAGTTCATTTCTTTGTACCATCTCATCACCAGTACCCCACCTTAGGCCCTAGGGACCTCTCTCTTGGACACCTGTAATTGTTTCCAACTGTCCTCTTCATCTTATCGCCTTGGTGATCAATCCACAACCAGGTGAGTGGCCACAGAACTCCCCTGCCAGCAAGTACCCATGGCCTCAGTGTACTATTCATCCCTAGAAGTCTCTTTCATCTCAAGTCCAAGAGCAAAATGTTGGTGCCTCTTGTTGTCACCTATAGATACCTTAATATCAGTACACAATCTTTAATCTATAATTCCAAAGTAGAAATTTTCTGAAAGCGAAAAAAATTGAAACATATTGATAAAACTTATCATGAGGCCATTTAAAATGCTTATCTACCCCACTTAGAATATTCTTATATATTATTACAAAAATATTAGTATCTTTGACCATGTAACACTTCCTCAGACCCCACTGGGGATATTATGAATTATATGGTATATGCACAAAAATATCTTACTAAAGTCTGAAATATCCTTGTATTCTGAAACACATATGGCCCAAAGGGTTTTAGGGAATGGATTTGGGGGTCATGTGAACTTACACTACAGTCATTACTCTCCGCATCCTATATGTAGTTATCAATCAAATTGAGTACATGCTGTAGAGAAGACAACTTTTCTAGGAAGTGAAGGCACATAACAGGTTAAAATATCTGATCCTTAACTACCAATTCTTACACGCGGAGACCTAAAGAACCACATGCTATGGTCCCAATGAGGGGATTGGATGAGAAAGGTATCAGCACAGACTGGCTTCTCAGAATTGTGCAGAAGATGTTTACTTACCCCAAATGGCAAAGGAGAGAAAGAGAAAAAGTGAGTAGGTAGAGGCATTCACAATTGCAGCCTCGTGGTCTACACTGAACACTAGACTTACAATCATAGAAAAGCTACTATTTACACAATTACACTACTTAGAAAACTACTCCTTCTGCTGTTACTGATGTCCCCATCACCACCACAGCCAAAATGTCATCTGGACATTGAGAAATCCTGCTTCTGTTACAATACTATCTAGAGAAAGCACAATGGATGCTAGGACTGGTGAAAAACATGGCTGGAGAAATAGCCAAAGTCACACCATTGAAGGCCTAGTTAGCTAACAGTAGTGTGGTGGCTAAGAGTATGAGCTCAATGTTTTACAGCTCAGCAACCCTGGGGAATTGCTTAACGCTCTTGTGCATCAGTTGCTTCATCTGCACAGTTGGATGGTGCTGCTGCTGCTGCGCCTGTTGAGGGTGATCCTACCTAACTCATCCAAGCATTGTGAGGAGTCGGTGAGACCATGCATGTAAGGCACTTAGTAAATATTCAACAAATGTTAGTTGCCACTTATTATATTACTATTCAAAAGAGTTTACAGACAACTGAAGGGTTGTGACACACACTGGCATTACACAGCCTCAGGTGGACGTGTAAAGTCTGCCTGCACAGAGAAGAAGCTGGAGGTGAGGAGACAAGTTAGGAGACTGTTATAGTGATCCTGGCAAGAAATGAGGCAGGGCTGGACTCAACTATAGGGATTTTCAGGGAACTTATGGGCTTAATACAAGAAACATAGGGGAGCTCACTCTGATAAAGTATTTAAACAAATATAGAAGAGGGAGAAGGAACATCTACTTCTTACAGTGGAATTCCAATTTTAAAATGTGAAAGAAATGATAGAAGTACAAATGATTAAGTGAGCACACTGCAGCAACTGTGACAGTCAGGAACCATTTATGGATGCTAAATTGGGTGGGTAAAAATATGATAGGAAACAGGACACTCAAATAGCCTCAAAATAACTTCCTACAAGATACTTACTAATCACAAAGAAAAACTACTAACTCTATAGTGGACTAACCTGGCAGTCACTGTCTGCACCAAGGGATAAAAGAGAGGATTCACAGTAATAAGATATAGTGACATGATGCCCCACCTGACAGGATACCCTGAGAACCTGGGCTTCTGTGGGATCCTTGCCAGAAATACAGAATAATAATCTAATAATGAGAAAATATCAGACAAGCCCAAATCAGGGGAGCTACAAAATAAATAGCCTGTACTCTTGAAAGCGTTCAAGTCAAGAAAAACAAATGGAGGAACTGTAACCAATTCCAAGACTAAGGAGACATGACAGCAACATGCAGTGAGGGACCCAAGATTGGAATCTAAACCAGAAAAGGAGCATTAGTCAGATAACTGGTGAATTCAAATAAAGTCAATAGATTAGTTAATAACACTGGATCAACATTAATTTCCTAGTTTCTATAGTTGTTCTGTGGTTATATAAAATATTAACACTAGAGGAAGCTTATGAAGGGTACTAGGGAAATCTGTACTACTTTTACAATTTTTTGTAAGTCTAAAATTATTCCAAAATAGAAAGTTAAAAATAAGCATACTTCCTTCATCTGACTGGCCTTCCTAGATATGAATGGGGGGTGCTGATGAGTGTGACAGTGTATGAAATTAGACAGTCTCAAGTCAACACCTGGACATACACTTTTTAAACCTCTCCCAGCCTTATCTGCATCATGATCTCTCTCTTATTAATTATGCACACACCTTTCTCCACTATTAGAAAGAGGATTCTTTCAAGAATAGGAACAATATCTTATTCACCCTGGTACACCTTCCTACCCACTTCCAGTTGCATACACCATATATTATTGATGCTTGATACGTTTGCAAATTAATCCAAAGGGATTTTCCACAAGGCCATGTTCTTATGGTTAATTTTAATCTTATTTATGAATAGTGAGTGGAAAAGTCTACATTCACTCAGCATGATCATTTCAGGGAGCCAGGTTAGATTAGATATATATATATATATATATATATATATATGTATATATATATATATATATATATAATCTCAATAGGTAAAATGAGAAATTTAAGAGGGAACCTTCTCTGAAAGACTATAGGGTTAAATAGAGAATTCTTAGATCTTTGTGCTCTTTCCTTCTCAACATCAAATAAAATTAATGATCATGATGCCACAGCAGTAGTTCTCAACCTGGGACGAGTTTTTCTGCAGGGGGGATGTTTGGTAATGTCTGGAAACATTTTTGATTATCGCCACATGTTCTATTGACATATGGTAGGTAGAAGCCAAGGATGCTGCTAAACATTCTACAATGCGTAAGACAGCTCCCACAATAGAGCTATCCAGAAAAAACGTCAATAGCACCAAGACTGAGAAGCCTCACTTATGCCTTCCTTATTGCAAAAATAATTGGGAGGGAGCCACAGCCTTCCTAAGAGAACAATGCACAACGAGAGTGAAAAGTGGAGGCACAGCTGTTAGTAACGTTCCTCACTTCCAGAGGGGGCTCCAAAGGTTTGAAGCAGAGCTGGCGAAGGTCATTTCTAATTTTCTGAGTAGCAGAGATGGTAGAGATCAGCTGGGATCACAGGTTCCCCCAGTCAAAGTTAAGGAAATATAAATTCCATGTCTGCACTTGAAGATCCCTCTCAAAGAGCCAGTATGAAACAGGACTCCAGCTAGGAACAATGTCCACATTTTGCACCCACTGTTTCCTAACCAGCACAGCAAGGCCTCCTGGTCACACAGTGTCAGTCATCTCTGAGGCCTAGAGACAATAAAGGGACAGTGCTTTCTGGAATTTCGGGCCAGAAGGAAAGTAGACGTGACAGTGGAGAACAGGAGGAGGGCATGGTAGGGCAGAAGGCGAGGGGTTTGTGGACATGACTGTGGAGAGGAGGACTGGACCACGCGTGACCTGTTAAGCCAAAGGCAGGGAAGGAGACAGAAGCTGCACCCCACATGTTAGTCAGGAACCTGCAGAAGAAGAGAACCAATAGAATATGAACACTTATAAGAGGGGATTCATGAGCTGGATTCACACATCAGAGGCTCAATAGTCCCACAGTGGCCATCTGCAAGCTGGAGAGCCAGGGAAGCAGGGATCTGCTCAGTCAGAGAAGCCAGAAACCTCAGAACAAGAGAGGGGCCAGGGGTGCTGCCCAGCCCCAGACTCAGAGAGCTGCTGGTGCAAGGCTGCCTTCAAAGGCTGAAGAATCTGTAGTCTGATGTCATTGCGGACAACAGCAGCAGCTAAAAATAAAAATAAAAAAATATATATATACACCCACTCAGGGAACATTTGCAAACAAGAGCTTCCCCTTCTTTCACTTTTTTATTCCATCTCCCCTTGCCCCATTGAATGGTGCCACCCACACCCAGGGCAGGTCTTTCCCCACACAGTTCACTGAGCCACAGGCTAATCTTCTCTGGAAACACCCTCACAGACACACCCAGAAGTGGGCTTTACCAGTTTTCTAAGCATTCGTTAACCCAGTCAAGTTAGCAATCAAAATAACCATGGCATCATGCTCTCCCCCTCCACCCCTTGCAGACTACACCTAGAAGGGCCCTGGACAGGTCTGTAGGATAAGGGCTGAGCCTGCCCACATAGGATAGGCTGGGAACCACACAGGAAACTATTGCATGTATTTGGGTTCTCCTGGAACCCACCTGCATGTGGGCCACTAGCCACCAGCGAGCTGCCCAGCCCAAGTTTATTCTGAATCATTACCCTTTGAAGAAAAGGTGGTCAGAACCCTTCCCCTTATCAGAAAGAAGACATCTGCACCTCTACTTGGCTTGACTTCATGAGTAATGAAAAGATGGTTTTCTATCAAAGCTGGGCAGAGGATTTCTGCCAACAATGGCTGCACTTGACTATCTGCAGCCAAAGACACCATGCATGCACGGTGGTGAGACCTTGGCAGAGCACTTCAACACGCCCTTGGCCCTGCCCTCCAGGAGCCACCAGTCTACCCAGAACACATAATGCTGCCTCCAGCAGCCTCCAAATGAATGAAGCAGAGCCAAGCATAATCAGCTGCTCTCTAACAACTAATAATAAACACTCAGAGCCCTGCCTTTCTCTGAGTAAATGAGTCAAGTGGTTCTGTGGCCTGGGTCTGAGTATGCCCTCTGGAGCCAGGAGGTTGAGGTCCCAGGCCTAAATCTACTATTCACTCCATGTCCTTGGTACATAAGTTATACTCTTGGTAGGCCTCTGTTTTCTCATATCAGTTCCTACCTTGAAGACTCAATTCATATTAAGGGCACATCACAGAGTGTGGCCTAAGCCAGCACTTGGGAATAATGGCAGTTATCCTGGGTCTCTTCTTCATCAAGATAGCTGGCTGGAACCTCTGCTCAGAGGGAGAGACTCAGGATGGAACAGCTGTTGGCCATTATCTTCACATGCACCCTGACCTCTGACCTAAAGGGCTCAGAGAGGTACTTCCACTGCCACCCCTGAACCTGGCATATACTTGGAAAGTGCTGATAAATCTATTTTTATTCATTTCCAATTTATACCCTGCCAAATTCCAGAAAGGATGCAAAGTACCACAGATAAATCTATGTAACCTCCAGTGACAGGAGCCAGGGCACACTCTTCTTCCATATCTGCCACCAAGGTCAGCCCACCCCCACCTCTACTGAGCAGATCAGGGATATTCAGAGAGCAGATGAGGAGTGAAGGGTGCAGGAAAGAAGTGTGCGAGCAGCACCCAGCCCAGCAGCAGAGGGGGCTTTGCTTCCAAGGTCCTCTGCTCTCCTGGACCTTTTCCTCCTGTCCTGCCTGCCTGCCTGCTGCTCACACATTTCCTGTGACCACACCATGTCCATGCTGGCCTTGGCTGGACTTGATGAACTGTAAAGACATTGAGTATCAAGGGGCAAACCACCTTCCCATAGCCACCAAAAATAAATGAACAAATAAAAGTATACGGATCAAATCAACACTAGCTTTAGAGGGACGACTTGTGTTTGTGTCATCATAAAGAAAGCAGACTGACCATATCAAAAGAATGGAGTGGGTGTCTTGATGGCTGGTCAGTCACCTCATCTCCTGACTCCATACCTCTGCAACTGCCCCAGGTGACACCTGCTCCCAGAAGCTGCACTCCTGGGGGAGGGGTGACCCCAGCGGAGGGGCTCTTCTATTTATACAACTCCTGGCACTGCAAGGACCTCTCTGTCCTAAAGCCTTCCCCAACCTCTCCCTCACAGGTCTCTTCATCAAAGAATGTCAGTGTCACCAACCATCTCAGCTTTCCTTGGCCATTTAATCCCTTGCTGGCCTTCTCCACTTCTCACCAGATGCTGACCAACAGGTCTGTAAGCTCCTGAGGACAGAGTGTCAGGCCAGCATGCAGGGAACACAGGAGGCAGGACAAACTAAGGCTGATTGAAATGCTTGGAGATTCCCTGCCTTATTTTGACCAAATTTCCAAATGCTAAGCAAGCCTTTCTCAGTCTTTTAGAATACAAAGGAACCAAGCAGAGAGGGACAGTGGGCAAGGGAGGAGCATGCCCTTGACTAAAATACAGATTTTCAGGAATAACCCGGAAATGCTTTCCTAGTAGATCCAGGTTGGGAATCTGTACTTTTAATAAGCTCACCCAGCCATTCTGACACGGGGAATTTGCGTCCTGCTTTTAGAAACAGACCTGACCCCAGTACCTTGGCTTGGTGGGAAGAGCTCTGGCATGGGCACCCAGGGTAGCTAGAGCAAGAAGATCCTGTCTCTAATCAGGTAGGTGATCTTAGGCAGGTAAACAACCCGTGTAGGTCTCAGACTCCTCAGTGAAACAAGCTGGTAGGACAGGATTACTAGAACTCTAACAAACAATGGCTAATATTTATTTAGGATCTACTGTGTGCCAGATGTTCTTCTGAGAATTTGCCATTGATTTTTCCACTCACTCCTCACAACAGCCATGTGAAAAAGGTACAGTGATTATCTGTATTTCACAAATGAGGAAGATGAAGAATGGAGTGTTGAATAACCTGCCCGGGGCCATGCTGGTGGAGATGAGAGACCTGGGATTTGAATCCAGGCCGTTGGAGCCCAGAGCCATAGCACATCACCACCACCATGTTCCAGGCCTAGAAAGGACTCCTGTCCAATCTCACAGAAGGAGTGAACAGGACATATGTCCTAGTGGCTGCAATACTGGTCTACCCATTCCACGGCTCCAGTCACACTCCCAGAGTTTCCCCTGGGTCACCCTCTCTGGACCAGTTCAAATCAAGTCTCACCCTTTAAGGTCAAAATTAGCCTTCAGCCCACACCTGGGAGGGGTGCCCATTACTTATGCAAAACTGAAAAGGATTTCAAAAGCCAGAAGCTGGCACAAGGATTGCCAAGTCCTCCCCAACTCTAGAAGCTCCTCATAGGGGTGAACAGGACTTCAGAGGAGTAAGGGGTGGCCTGGGAATATGCCTGGGAAATTTTCCTGTGGCTTCATAGGCCAGAACTTGGAGCAGAGCTTGTCAGGGCAACAGGCCACTGCAGGCCCTAGCTGAGCCCTTCAATGTTCAGAAAGCACTGATTACACCTCAGGCCATGAGTGTGTGGATGGCCAAGTTCCCTGGAGATCCTGAGGGCACCTACCACTCCCACCAGAGCAGAAGCACAGGTGGGTGCCTTAGGGTCAAGGTCATACTGAGGGAGTAGGGAGGGCTCAAGTGGGCTAGTCCTACCCTATCCTGAGGCCATGTGCAAGCTGGACCTAGACAAAATCCCAAAAGTGAAGGGACATGCAAGTGGACCAAGGGGACCAATTCCACCAACCCTGTGAGTCAATCAATCCCCAACCCCCTGGCTGGGGTTGCTGAAGCACATGTGGTATTTTCATCTCTGCTCACGTAATTTCTGAGGCCTACAAGATGTCTCCCCTGACCCATCATTCATTGTTTTCCCAAGTCCACCTACCTGTCATAGGCTATCTCCCTCTTATCCAGACAGCCATTCTGATCCACCCCACCTCTAGTCCAAGGCCACAGCCCCCTTACCCACTTAGCTCTTCACATCCTGCCTTTAGAATCCCACCTGTGATGCGCCCAGTTAGTGCTGCTAACTAACTCCAAGTGCTGCATAGAAGCAAGGTTCCTGGGGCCTCCTGGTTGATGTAGAACACTAATTTTTCCATTTACAAGCTGTGAGAACTTGGACAAGCTCCTGGACTTCCATAAGACACAACTGCTGCCACCTTAGGTTGGGGATGGTAATTATATCAACCTCATTGGGTGACTGAGAATTGAATGATATATGTGTAATGGCCATAGCCCGGTGTGAAGGGTTGCTACTCACATTTTTTTGGATGTACATATATTTTAGCCTTTGCCCAGCCAGTCCATATTTCCATGATAGCAAATGTCTTTGTATCTCCCAAACGCAATAACATCATATATGTTCTATGGAGGCACTGCTATGAGCCAAGGCCTGTGCTAAGTCCAGGGATCCTTGAGCTGGAGGTCCTCACCACTTGGTACTTGTTATGGTTTGGAATGAAAGGTGTCCTCCAAAAGCTCATGTGAGACAACGCAGGAAGACTCAGAAGTAAAATGACTGGTTTATAAGAGCCTTAACCCAATGAGTGAGTAAATCCCACGATAGGGATTAACTGGCAACTGAAGGCAGGCAGGGAATGGCTGGAGAAGGTGGGCCGTTGCCTTTGGAGTGTATATTTTGTATCTGGCAAGTGGAGGCTCTGCTTTCGGGAGCCATGCCTTGACCCACTTCCCTCCCCCACACTCTTCCACTATTGATGTTCAGCCTCATCTCCAGCCCTGAGGAATGGAGCCAGCCTTCTATGGAGTAAGATCTCTGAAACCCTGAGCCCCTAAATAAACTTTTCCTCCTAAAATTGTTCTTGTCAAGTATTTTAGTCGCAGTAGGGAAAAAAACTGATTAAAACAGCACCCTTCCAAAAACCAAAGCCATTTTTGTTGGCATAAGTCTGCTTTCAATGAACCTTGGGCAGTCTCTGTATCCACCTCAGCATCAGGTCTGGTAGATTCCCTGGAAAGCAAGAGAAAAAGTTTTCAGATCTCGCACTGGGGACTTCAAGGGAAGCAGAGGAAGATTGGATGTGGGTGTGAGTGTCCCTGTGCATGCATAGGTAGGGTGGCCCATGGAAGAGCACACTGTACTCCAGCTCAGTTCTTAGGTCTACCACACTACCAATGGAATCTTGCTGAAATTTCTACCTCTCTAATTCTTGATTTCTTCATCAATGGAAATTAGAATTTTTTCGTAGTGTTATTATAAAAATTGCTTCTAGTACACAACTGCTTCCAAAATTAATTTCAACCAAACTAGTTTGCTACAAATCCTTCTCTGCCCCATGTATCAAAAAAAGAAGGCAAGTGAGTTAGGGGAAGGTTCAAGGGACCTAGATCACAGCAGAAAAAAATTAAGTCACGTGCCCTTTATCAACTCCATCAATGGTCAGCATGGAGATGCCTATGAGAACAGAAACTTTCAGTATTGGTGAGAAGTGCTATCACATCAATAGTATGCAGAAATTCAGTGTCTCTTCCCATCCTTTGTCCCCATGAGCCATATAACATGAATGAAAGTCAAGTCAAGGCAAAGCCAAGGATGTGTTCAGAAGTAATTCAAAATGGCAGGCAAAACCATGCTCAGGACAGGAGCCATTCCACTCCACCCCTTCGGTCAGAAGGCAAACACAGCTTAAGAAATTCATGCTCCCTCCACTCCCACTCTCCACCACTCTAACCAGAGAGTAAAGAGCAAAGAGAGAATTTACATTGGATTATTTAGAAACGTAAGAGCATTGCATGAATAAAAAGAAAGAGTCTTTGTTTTATAATAGATTTAGCAGCCAACAGCAGGTCCTGACTCTTCTTCCTTAAAATGAGTTTTCTAAGAATGCCTACTTCATAATGTGGCCAAAAGAATTGAGATAATGCAGGTAAAGAACTTAGCACAATGCCTCGTACATAATAAACTGGTGACAAATGTTAGCTCCAATTGCTGATGATTTTATTGCTCCAGTTCTTGAACTGTTAAAATTAAAGAACCATGGATTAGGGAAATGGGCTCCCTAAGCAAATGGTTCTCTTTGGGTTGGAAATCTTATTCAAATATCTAAATATCTTCTTCGCATAGCATCTGGGGCTTAATCGTACACAACATGCATGCTTTTGGCACATGCAACAGAAAACCCTGCCTTGGCGTTCTGTCATCAAAGGGCTCCAGGTGGAAGAAAAGCACAAAGCTCAAGGCAGGGTGGGCAGAGACAGAACTGAGGATTGGAAGAGAAACTGATAAGAAAATGGAATTGTTCCAGAAGATGCATTAAAAAACAAAAACAAAAACAGGAGGAGAGTGTGGACTGCTCTTTAAAAGGCCCACACACCCTGAGAAACCTTCAAAGGCAGGAAGAATGAGCTAACTTTCAGACCCTTTGAAGTACTCACAGGAACGGTGGAATCCCTTGGCCCACCCCTTATCCAACTCCTGCCAAGTTAAGGACCCCACCGCACTCTTTCTATGGTGCGTACCTGAAAAAACCAGTGCCTGGGCTTTACGGGCAATTTCTCTCACCATTTAATAAGGAATGCCTGGAATATTCAGGCAGAGAAGTATTTCTTAATTTCCTGTGCAATCTGAAGGCATTATCCAAGGGTTATTTTTGTTTTGTTTTATTCAGAAGTGGGGTTGCTGGAGCATTCCTCTTGGACATGTTCAGATTTGAATTAATTAGAATTCCTGTACAGTTTTCTTCGGTTATAATTATAGCTTAATTTGATTGCTTAATAGCTCTGGTTTTCGTAATGTTTAGCACCTGTTGTAAATTGCACAAGATAAATCACCTTCTACCTTCCACCGTGTTTATTCCTAACTTTTGCCTTTTGCCTTTCAGCTGGTTGGCTTGCGACAGCAGCCACATGGTTTGCTCATCCCTGCCCTTTCCACCAAAGAACTCTCTTTTGCAAGGCTATTTAACCAGAGAAGAAGTGACTTTTACTTAAATGCCTCCTTAAGACTGTTAGATTTTTTTAAGGGGAAAAAATTGAGAAGGAAAAAAAAAAAGAGTATTTCAGATGCTGTAAACTCTGAGGACTGACCTCTGGTATTATGTAGACTTCCACTTAAGGGTCACCTTTTTGATGTACTGGGTGTTCCGAGGGATTTCTTTCCCCCTCCTTTCCTTTCTAGGATTATTAGACAGCAGTCGAAGCCCTGCATCATTAATTGATTTCTCCCATGCATTGTGCTATGATACAATTTTTCAAGGCTGTGCATAATTGTGTTCTCTGTGCCAGTGTTCTGAGTTCTGTCCTTGTCATATTGTCATTGAAGGCTGTTTCCACCCTCTGTAATTGGAGATGTTCTACTTTTGGACAAAGGTGTGGGGGCAGCTCAGGGGAACAGCGCTGACATTTACTTCATCAATTTATTTTTATTGTTCCTACATTTATTGCAGCTATAACAGCCCTTTAATAGTTATATCTCCTCCCTGTAGGGTATTCTGGTATTTGAAATTTTTTTAACTCATTTGTTCTCATAGATAACAGTAAAGTGCATTTCAGGATAACCTTTAGGTTTCAATCTCCTCTCTTCCTTTGGCTCTGAGGCAGTCTTCGCTTTAAACTTTTACTGCATTGCCAGTGTAAAGGCCAGAGCACCAAGTTCATTCTAGCACTGGAGTAACCACAAATTAGTGGTCCTGAAAATTTCAGGGAGGTTAGTCCTAAACCAAGAGTGCAGCTATTACCATAATTCAAAACTGGTCATCCTTTTAATGGGGGGGGGGTCGATAAAGGAAGGTGGGGAGGAAGTGAGGGGCAACGGGAGAATCCCAGTAAATACAAACTGGGTCTCACATTATAATCCTAGTCAAATAAGGATTGTAATTAAATCTTTATGACTGATGAGCATCATGCTGGACTAATTCTGAGATTCTGCCCTTCAAGGCCAAAGACGTAGGATACAATGCAGAGGCAATTGCACTTGGACTTAACTGTTCTTCTAGCCTTTATCAGATACTGTGACACACTCCCAACCCCCAGAAACAGTGTAACCTTCTTTTTAAAAAAGTTATGGTAATGTAGCCTTGCAAATAAGTCCTACCTGAAAGCCTAATTTATTTTTTGACTTCTTAAAAATATTTTATCAGCCCTGTACAAAAAAAATACTAATTTTATCCACCTTCCTACTACCTATCATATCTGTGATAGAGAAAAAAGTGAGCATGGGTGAGCAATATTGCAATATTTCTGGAACCCAGGTCCTCACAGCACGTGCTACGCATGTAGAGCACTCTGCCTTTGAGCTACACACCCTCCTTGTTTTTTGGAGATGGACTCATTAAATTACCCAGCCTGGCCTCAAATGTGTGATCCTCCTGCCTCAGTCTCCTGAGTAGCTGGGATTATAGGCATGCACTACTATGTATAGTGAGGCTTACTTTGAAGGCAATGATGTTAAGCCATTGTGTAACACCTCGTGCTCCAATCACCAGCTTTAAAATGATCCTGAATGGTTTCTAGGTACATTTCAAATGGAAGTTCACCAGTGGTGCACACCTGTAATCCCAGTAGCTCAGTGGCAGGAGAATCACAAGTTCAAGGTAGCCTTAGCAACTTAGTGAGGCCCTGAGTAACTTAGTAAGACCCTATTCCTCCCCCCACCCCCCAAAAAATATAAAAACAGCTGGGAATGCAGCTCAGTGGTTAAGCACCCCTGGGTTCAATCCCCAGTTTAAAAAAAAAAAAAAAAACAAAACAATCAAATGAAAGTTCCCTCTTGTTTCTGTCCCTCAGTTTTTTCCTACACAATCATACCTTCTCTTCTTAACAGTGTTCTCAAACTCTGCCAGAAATGACTGCCTGAATCTCACCAGAGAGGACCACACCCTTTGTCCATTCTAATAATGCCAAATAATCAGCCAAGAAAAGTGGCTCCCAATTCCACACCGGCTCAGGATCAGGCACCTTTCCAACATGAGCACCAACCTGTGAGAAAGCATTTCTTATGCACCTCAGGGCCACCACTTATAAAAAGTGAGGCTGTTCTGAGCCAAATAAACTCTCAAGGGCTCCATCACAGTAGCAGAAAGAAATGAGTGGTCAAGCCAGGCCCTCTCCGTCATGCTCCCCAAAACCCTCATTCTCTTGAAACAGTAGTAAAGGGGACCCCAGGCCGGGGACCACCTGTTGAAGCTTCTAGAGCTACAGAACCCTCCACTTTCTGCAGGAGGCTTGGCAAATGGTGAGCCTTGTCCCCACCCTTCCCATTCAGCCACCCTGTGTCTGTGTCACTTTTCCACCCCCTCTTACCACTTCCAGTGCAAAAGGACGCTCTTCAGATGATTGTCTCCTACTGCCAGGTGGGTAGGTGCAAAGGAAAATGTGAAATGAAGAAAGAGGTCGAGTGGACAAAGCAAGAGGGGAGCGCATCACAGACGTCTCCATCCTGGAATCCTCCTGCGCGAGGCTGGAGTGAACTATTGTTCCAGGCCTCTGTCTCCTGACAGGGCTGCACAGGAACCACCCCAAAATGATGCTGCCAAGTGTCTGATGAGGGTAGGATGTTTGCAGGCTCGGTTGGGATTTTTAAAATGATGATTATTCCAGTTGGACTTTATCCCTAATGAGTTAGAGAAAGATACCACCAGCAAGGCATTATTCCAGATGAAAATATTTTATTAATATTTCCCCATTACAGATCTGGCTCAGAACACCAGGTTTTGCTTATTCAGGTTCCTGACTCCTTCCTTCATCTTTGAAGACTTACGCATGGGGAAAGCTCATCATAGCCTGAGCCCTGGTAGCCTTGGAGAACATTCCCACTGCCCTGCCAGGGCCTGAGGAGGGTAACTCTGATTACTCTGCCCAAAAGCAATAGTCATTCTGCACCAGTCACCACCTGCATTGTAGATGTCATTTAGAGACACGAACCAGCTGCAAGTTTCAGTCTGCACAGGCAACTATCTGTAAGGATTCAGATTAGAGTTGCTGGGATCTAAATGACTAAAACTGCTAAAAGTTAATTTTGAACAACTTTGCTTTTAAGTATATATTTGTATCTCCAATAATTAAGCCAAAATGCAGGCGCCAGTTAATGTGAGGTCAGTTTGACAACCATAGCATTCTAACAAGGAGGAAGACCTTCCAGAAGAGAAGGGGTGTCTCTGGACTTAGAGATAAACCCTGAAGGTGTAGTGGGCACCAGGGAGCCACCTGAGCAAAGGACTAACGATGTCATGGAAAAGAATCAAGATGCAGGAGGTGGTGGGTGGGGGAGCTCTGCACCATGCCTTCAGATCTGAAATTGTGATATGGCAGAGGGACAGGGGGAGGGCAGGTGGAGGGGAAGTCACTAAACACAGGGACAAAAAGAGAAAGAGTCCTGCAAGGAGGGTCTTGATGACACAGTTCTCTAGACAGCAGTTGGGCAGCCCTTAGTTAAAGCCTGCAAAAGAAAAAGATGGGTGGTGTCAGCTGACAAAGGAGCTTACAGGGAGACTCCATGCTTCCTCTAACGTATGCCAGGTAGAACTGGAGTCTGGAGCAGGCAATAGATAAAGTGACAGATGTGCAGGGTTGAGTCACCTTTATGCCCCACTTCATGGCATGCACCCTTGCTGGTTCATGCAAGGACCCTTACCCAACTCTTCATTGTTTATTTATTTATTTATTTAGCAGTGCGGGGAATCAAACCCAGAACCTCACACATGCTAGGCAAACACTCTACCACTTGTGCATATCCCCAGGCCCCCTTCATTTTTCTGTTCACTCCATCCCACCCACTGCAATAGGCATATTATTCCAACCTTCATCTTGTATCCATAGACACATTGGAATCAATTCAAGAGTGAGGCTGTGTTCATTGTTGTCCAATTCTTCCAACTGATTTTAAAATTATTTTTTGTTTTGTGGAGACCTTAGTGTAGTCTTGCCAAAATCAAGGACTTTATATATGTTGATCTGACAAGGAAAATATGATGGTAGAGTTCAAGGACTGTTTTAAAGTACTTACATGACCAAGCACATAAATTCTGTAAATGGTGCTCTCTGGGTTTGTAGAAGGAATAATCTGTGCATCCAGATATGGTGGTGCTATTAAATATTTTGCAGAATCCATTATTATTGATATTGCTACTGTTGTGTTGACATCAATACATTTTTTTGAATTTTAGGATCTCTTTATTTTAAAGATAATATGTGCTTGTTATGAATACAACTAAAAAGGTTCATACAAGCATAAAACAAAAGAACACATCTTCTCTCATCAGTATCCACTCCAGTCTCACTCTCACAAGTGAATTCTGTTAACTCATGTCCTTCCAAAACTGTGTTATACACTTGCAAGAAATATATTGCATACAAATATATTTATGCCAGAGAGATAATGTATGTGCTATCTTAGTACTTGCTTCTTTCTCTTAACAACATAGTTTGAAGACATTTCTATAAAAATATAGAAAGACCTATTTCATTCTCTTTAGCAGATATACAGAATTCCATGCTGTGAACCTAACATTATTTATTTGATTATTCTCCACTGGATGGACATCTAGGTTGTTTCCAGTTTTTGCTGTTATAAGTAATGTTGAAATAGACCTTCATTTATATGTGTGTGGAGACATATGCATACACATATGTACAAAATATAAAATAAATGATTAGAAATAGCATTTTTAGGTCAACAGAAATGCCCATTTTGAATTTGGATAGATACTATCAAACTGACTTTTATAAGAAGCACTGGCAGTTTACCTGCCTAGCACTCTGGTAATGTTATGAGTCATCAGACTCTTCAAACTTTGGCAGTGAGATAAAAGGAAACTATCCATAATTTAATCTACCTTTTTTAAAACTACAAGATAATTTCTCATATATTTGTTGTCTACTTATTTTTTTGAAATATCTATCCATGAGCTTGCCTCTTATTGGTGTCTTTGTCTTTTTATTGATTTATTGGTTATCTTTTTATATTAAGGAAATAATATGTTACAAATATTTTTTTTCCAAGTTACTTTTTTCCCCTCTCTCAATCTTTTTCTGTTCACTTTGTTTCTGGTACTTTTGCTTTAGAGAATAAGTTACCCATGGTATATTTTCTGTATTTATGATATTCTACAGTTTCAAATTTTATGTCATTGAATGAATCAGTTTTTTCTTATTGCTTTCATGCTTTAAAACAACTGCTGTACTCAAATATTGTTTAAAAATTCGTTCTTTTTTTGCAATTATATTTTGTAGTTTTTTAGTTTTATATTTAGGGATCCAGAGTTATTTATTTTTCCAAATAACTTCCCAGTTATCTCAACACTTTTCATTGAATAAAGTATCAATTTCTTGTGGATTTGCAATGCTACCTTTATAATATAATAAAGTTCCATATATATCTGGCTGCGTTTCTTGACTTTATATTTTGTTCCATTGATTATTCTTTTTTTCTGAACCAGTACCATACTGTTCTATTTATTATCACTTTACAATATAGTTTTGGTCTGGTAGAATGCTTTCAAAAAATATATAGTTTGCTTTTTTAAAAAAAAAAGCACAAAACAGTCAAGAGAAAAAAAACTGTTATGCTATACTGAAAATTTTTCTTTTCATGAAGGATATTTATACAAAAAGTTTAAGGGGAAAAAAGAATGTGAAATACATCAACAAAAAAAAATATTTCATAAGATTTACCAAGTTAGTAACTGAGAGAATGAATAGAAAAGGATATGGCAGAGACCATAACCTAAAGGAACTATTTAAATAAGGAGGGAGGTACCAGAACACAAATGCCATAGCAGTTGGAAGAAAGTCCTTGGCAGGTCTGAGTGACAGAGAAGTCTTCCGGGGGCTGGTGACGGTGGTGACTGGACTAAAGTACCTCTCACAGAGCCCTGAACTGCTGTCGGGGGAGGGTCCCTTTCCCCTGGAGATCTGCTTATAGACTATGTATCCACTGCTAATGCTAAAAAGCTGGCTGTTATTGTGTGCTATCTGCGAGGTACTGCTCTACACACGTAGCAGCCACAACCCTACCTAGTAAGTGCTACTTCCTCCCATTAACTCTATTTTTATGGGTGAATAAGGTATGATTTGCCCACTCCTACATAGCCAAGCAGAATCTGAGCAGAGGCTAGCTGGCTCCAGAATGTTCATCTTTAATCATTACACTTCACTGTCTCCAAAACCAGACTTGATCTCCGCCTGAAGCATTCCCTCAGATGGTAAAACCATTAACAGTGACCAGCTGCCCCATCAGCAGGACCTGGACAGCTCCTTACTCAGGTTGCAAACGCATGGGTTTAACGGAGAGCCTGGACTTCCAGAAGGGTCAGAGGCACCTGGAACCTGGCCACCTAGCCAGAGTTCCCAGTGGACCCCCATCAGCACTCACAGCTCTTTCCTGCAGGGGAGGCCAAAAGTTCATGCTCCTGCACACACTTTGGGCCTCTGATGCAGTCTGGTCACCTGAGTGACCCCTGCCCACCTGGGACGAGGGTGGCCTCTGACTGACCTCATCTCGGCTGACAGCTGGTGTCACACTCACCCAGACAGCCTGCCGTCCAGGTCCCTCCTTGGAATATTGTCTCCTACGCTGCCTTATAAATAGGAAGGAGGGAGAGCCCAGCCACTCCTGTTCAGACATGGCCTATTAGGGGGTAGGCCCGAGAATTAAGGAAATGGGATGAAACAAAATGCTGCAAGTAGTTCTGACTTTAAGAGAAAAGCAGGGCCCGCAGCCTCCTGAAGTCCAGCACCAGGAATTGTTGGAAACAAAAGGCCCTCCTGTAGGCAGGGTCAGGCCAAGCACAAAGCCCCATTGTTAGGCTACACCAGCGGTTTTCCAACTTTTCATTTTAAGCCACAGAACCGTTTGGAACCCCTCAGCCATGCCCTGGACATCTGGAAGGGCTTTCAGGTGAAGCCCGTCCCCAGGAAGGAAACAATGTCTCTGGGAGTCTGTGTAGGCAGACATGGCTGGAGACAATGGCGCAGAATGTCAGTTTATCTGTAGAGTTGCCTTTCATCCTTACAGAGGTTGTCCCAAAGGGGCTTCCGAAGACCTTCCCTGAGGTGCCCTCCCTGCCACCCAGGATATGTGAAAATCTGTGAGGTCCGGTTGCACCGGCTCCTGGCTCCATTCCAGAGGGTGAGGCTGGACCCTTGCCCTGCCCTGCCCTGCACAGGCTCCCAGATCCTTCACGGCCCAGGGCTGTATAAAACCTCCTCTTCCTCAAGTTGACAGTCTCCCTAGCAGCGCCACCATGGGGCATGGTACCAACAGATCCCTCTTGCCTACCATTCTCTCCCCACTAGAGAAAAGGAAGAGACAGAGAAAGGGATGGAAATTCTGCCCTGACCTGTCATTTTCCCAAGGAACATCAGATGTGAAAAACAGGCACTGTAACAGCATCCTGGTCCA
The DNA here is from genome assembly GCA_004027875.1 of Aplodontia rufa. Classification (NCBI taxonomy): domain Eukaryota; kingdom Metazoa; phylum Chordata; class Mammalia; order Rodentia; family Aplodontiidae; genus Aplodontia; species Aplodontia rufa. The sequence goes on from PVKS010001703.1 coordinate 101,766, forward strand.
AGCAGGGATGAGGTTCCAGCCCTCTCAGCTTGTCCCTGCCTGGTGGACCCAGCATTGCCACCTCACAGAACTAGACTGGAATCCACAAACCTAGATAAAGCTGGGGCAGATTCATGCCAGGATTCATCCAAACTTGCAGCCCCAAAGTCTGCCCACTGGACCAGAAAGCAAGATAAAAAGGGAGATTTTTTTACATTTTGGGGAGTCACACATTCTTTAAGAACAGGATAAAAGTGAAAAAGCCCCTTCACAGAACATAAGAAGCAAGGTGGGAAGGGGAAGCGGGGAGAGAGAAGGGAAGGGAGAAGGATGGAATAGAAAGAGGGAAGGTGGGAGATGGAGGAGAGGAAGGAAGGATTCTGATTTAGTCTGGAGCAGTAGAGCCTGGGCAACATAGCCTTGTGTCATCTAGATGCCCCCTGGGTCATCCCAGTGGCACCCAAATGACAAATCACTGCTGCAGACTCAGGGACAGGCCATAGGGACCCAGAGGCAGGGATAGCACCCATAGAAATCCCCAGGTATTTCCTTTGCTGTGCAGCTGAAGACAGAGGGCTGACACTCAGGGTGGACTCCTAGTCGCAGCCCACAGACCCACAGAACCTGTCCTTGCAGCCAGCCCAGACTCACCACTGTTGGTGGCATTGCTTTCCTTTCAAGGTGTCTGAAGCCTGGTTTGTGTGTATGGCCCATACCCCAGAAAACCATTTCATGTGGCAGCTACCCATGGCTGGAAGCTAGAGCCTGCAGGGCTGCAGTCCAGAGTGCAGCAATGGGCAAATCCTCCCATGTCAGAGGGTGGCTAAGTCCCCAACATTCACGTGCCAGGGTAAGTCTAGTGACAAGGACAGGGTTTTTCCTAGTTGCTTGGAGGTTCTGTTAAGGACTCTCCCAGACTGAACTCCTCTTCCACTCAGGTCAGGAAGACGGCAAACTAAGCCCCCATGCTCTCAGCCCTCAGTGGCCACGCTCAGGATGACCATGGCAGCATAACCACGACCGACACAACTGGGTGCTACATGATACTGGGCTTTGTGCTGAACTCTACATGCAGGTACCCATATGAGTACCTGATCACAACTCAGAAGGTGCTGTCCTATCTCCATTGTAACTTGCTTGAGAGGTTGAGGAACAGTCTCTAGATCACACAGTTAGAAAGAGCTCCCAGTCCCAAGACTACTAACTTCTCACAACTTTCCAAACTTGTCAAATCATGTTACAGAAACAGACACTCCTGGGTAAGATCAAATCTGTAGGCACTGCTAGTTTCACCTTGTTACCACCTTAGAACGTGAGGCCTCCCTGTATGGGAGGAGACCAGAGGCAGACCTTGTGTGGGACTTTTGACTGACAGCCACGTTGGCGCTAGGTTCAGAATCACATCACAGCCCACGTGGGCTTGAGTCTCCTTTCCTGCAGGCCACAACTCCGCATTACCAGAATGGCTAGAGCAGAGTGGGCACACTGTGCCAGCCCAGGATAAGAGGGAACAAGAACTGAGAATGGGCAGTCCTCACATCCATCCCAACACACCTAGTAGCTCTGTTGACTATGGGATAGGACCTGTTTCCAAAGTCATGTAACTTCTCCCAGCCTTCCTGCACCTTGGCCAGTCTGTAAAATTGTGGGTGGGGATGCAGTGTGCAGTGGGGAGATAGTGCTGACAGCCACCCTTCATTTAAGGTCTTTATTGAGTCAGGAGACCAAGTGCAGACATCCCGAGGACAGCGCCAGGTGCACTGGCTGGGGACAGAGCATTGCATGAGGTGGGGCTTAGTGCTGGGCAGGGCTTGCGGTGGGGAGCCACCTTCCCTCTAGGGGTTGCCCTTATCAGTCCTGTTCCCTGGCTGTGCTCGGATGCTTTGGGCACTTTTCTTCTTTGAATCCATTGCGCACATTATTACATGTTTCTTCGTGCAATTTTTAAAAATCTATAATTTATGAAAGCTGTCATTCGATAGTGTCTTTACTCTCGCTGGCTGGAACTTCTTCTAAAGTACTTCTCAGTAGGCAGCGAATTACTCCCCTTTGATTACCATGTGATTAGTTTGTTCAACTGATGGCCTTTCTTCTCTGAGATACTCATTGTGTCCTCTGCCTCCTATGCAGTTCTTAAGAATTTAAATGAGCCATTTTATTTCTTCCTCCCAGCCCGGTACCCACACACCCGGCCCCACCCTTCGGCCTTCCTTTTTAGTGCGCCCAATAAACAGCCACATAGTTTCCGAGGGCCCCCTCTAATGGGGAATTTTATGTTGTTTCCGACATTGTTTGTTGTGCTTCCCACAAGACCGAATGCTGCTAAAGATTGAGAGACAGTGACATAAATGTCAGGGAAACGCCTCGGTAGTGTCAAGCCTAATTAGACGCTTGCACTTGGGAGACAACTAGAGATCCCATAAAACTCAGAGCTCACCCTCTCAGCACAAGCCTGGAGTCTGGCAGATGGGGCAGGGCAGAAGAGAAAGCCCCAGCACAAGACGAAGGGGAGTGGGAACAGTTTCACTGGGATGCTGAACTCGATTTTAAAACATCCTCGTGTTCGCTTTAGGTCACTCTGGTCCTGGAAGTACCCACAGGCAAAGCCATTTTACGCTTGGGGAGCTGTAGGCACCGTTCCTAGGGGCTGCACACATGTCAAGGACCAATGAAACGTTTGTGATGAAAAACAAATTTTTTGGCACCAAATTGCAAAACAAAAACCGTGAAGCCAAAATGATAATTGAAGTAATAATTAACAAATTCTAAAAATTATTTTATATTTTGCAGCAAAAATATGTACATGCACACATGCGCACACACACACACACATATATACAGATTAAGTATTCTTTATCTGAAATGCTTGGGACAAGAAGTGTTTCAGGTCTCAGATGTTTCAGGATTTTGGAATATTTGCAGGTGTATAATGAGCTATCTTGGGCTAGGACTCATGTCTAAACATGAAATTCACTTATATTTCATATGCACCTTATACACATAACCTGAATGCAGTTTTATACAATATTTTTTAGTGTGCCAATATTTTGACTATGATCTTTCACATGAGACCAGATGGGTAAGTTCCCACTCAGTTCATTTTGAATTTCAGATTTTTTTATTAGCAATGCTTAACCTGTAGCAAAATGTACATGCATTTTAAAGATTGCAATGATATAAAGATTCCAAAAGTAAAAGTGCCTTTGGCCCTAAGGTGGCCATGTTTACCAATGCAAAACACATATCCATGTGCCTGGGTGAGTCAACTACACAAAAACAGCACAGCTAATTTTCAAGTTCTTCAGCACTGTGCCTATACATTGGAGAGGGGAAAAGAGAAATGACCCTTACAGCTATTAAAATCTACTTGAGAAGATACAACCAAGTTGTGAAAAATAATTCACTTATGCACTTTTCCTTAGTAACGATTTCTCTTTTTTTTTTTCCTTTTTTGAAAAAGAGAGGGACAGCAATAGAAAGAGAGAATCAATTTTATTTAGTTTTTCATGTGGCTTTCATTGCTCTGACACTTCATTGTGTACGTGGTGCTGGGGTGCAAACCTGCATCCTCGCGCATGCCAGGCAAGTGCCACAACTGCTGAGCCACCACTCCAGCTGCAGTAACTATTTCTTGAATACCTATTTTGTGCAATATTCTTGACACCAAGCATAAAACAATGAACAAAAGATACAAAAATCCCTGCCCTCAGTGCAGCATACAAGTCCTGTAAACAGTGGTATAATAAAGTATTAAGTTCAATATAATATAATGCTAAAATGCTAAGTACGCACTTTTAATAGAGCCAAGTGAGAACTGAGGAGATGGAGCTTCTAAGATGGTCTAGAATGCCCTGGTACAGGAGTAGGTAGGTCTGGTGACCCCATCTTCCACTCTGCAGCTTATGTTCCTCCGCAGGTGTGTCAGAGAAGCAAAAAGCCTATTTTTCCCCAGAATAAGATGATCTATATATACATGAATGAGATAATATGTGTGAAAAGGCACCTTGTAAACTCTCAAGTGCAGTGTGAATTATATGTCTTATTATGTGCGTGACACATTCTGTTTATGCACCTGAGTGGAGATATTGTAGTCATCGTGGAGAAATCTATGTTCAATCATTTTCTCCTCTTAATTTTTACTCAGGCATTTCTCCACTAGGTTGAGCCAGCTTGTACATAAATACCCCAAATTCTCTTTGGACACACTTTATAATTCCACTGAGGGCTGAGAACAGTAGCCAACTCAAAAAAGTATTCAGAGAAAGACAAAACCATCTGAGGCCTTAGCCAAAGGGACTTCTGTTGCTGAAAGCAGGATAGGGCTGGGTAGGAGGTGAATTTATCTCCTATCAGGTCCAAGGTGGAGCCCAGATTTCCAAGACCTTGCAGTACTGCTCCAGAGTATTTTGGCCAGATCAAGGGTCCATTTCCCTGAGTGGTGTAGCAAATTTACACTGCTTCAAAGAGACTGAGCATGTGTTAACTCATGGTTCAGAATAAACTCATGAAGTAAATAAAATAATTATTGTTAATCCCCATTTGACAGATGTAGAATTGAGACAAAGCAGACCTAAGTGAGTTGCTCAAGGTCACGGTGACTGGCCATAATAAAGGAAACTCAGATTTCCTGGCACACTCCAGAATTCCTTTCTTCAGGCCTCTCAGCAAAGCCCTAGTGCCAAGAACTTCTAGAGAGCCTCTGCCTAGGGGAGCATCAAGCCTAGGGTTGACCTCCTCTGAGATGACTACAATTATTTTATGGATAAATCCTCACCATTAATTTCCCTCATGACTTTTTCTGTAATATGCACTTGTCTGATTGCCCAAGAAATTCTTCCTTAGTCCCTCCCTTCTCTCTCCCAAATGCACACCTAAAATATCAACACCCCCAGGCCTGGACAATGTGGATCTTTTGAAACCTCCATCTTCACGTGTCCATCTTCTAAAGTTGCAGGATTCAGTAAACAAAAATATAATATATCCGGTTAAATTTTAATTTCATGTGAACAAACAAATCATTGTTTAGTATGTCTCAGGCAATATTTTGGATATATTTATACTAAAATAAAATAAGATTTCACTGTTTTTTACATCACTCAAAACTGTTTGCACAATGGAATCAAAGTCTATAAGACTCATAGTGCAAAAATCAAATGCTTTCTTCCAGGCTTAAACATATCTTGGTCCTTCTTGCAATTGACTACAAAGGTGAGAAGTCTGAACTTACTGGTTGAATTGTCAAAAAACCTGATAGTCATGGAAAAGGTAAAGATAATTTTGTCTTTGACTTCCATGAGATCAAACCTAAAGTAATCAATAGGAAACTTAATCTACACATGCATAGAGAATTTTGAACCCTCTTTGGGAACGGGAATGATACAGATAACTCACCCAAGAACTCATTTGCACCCAACAGCTTTGACTCCTTCACTACATCTGTCCTCAGTGGCACCCAAACGCCCGGCTCCTCTGTCATAATGAACTCTCCCACAAGTCTAGCATCCTTGTTGGCACATAGTAGTTTCCATTCTTGTTTGCAGAAAGAAGAAAATGCAAAATGCAAGTTGGAAACCATGTTTTCAATAGTTTAGCTCAAGTCAGATAAAACTGCAAAGAGTAAGAAAAAAAGATCTGGTAAGGCATCATTGCCTCCTTAGGGGAGACAGAATCTGTAGCCAAAGAGAAAGGGAATCTGGCACTCAAAAAGGAACAAGGAAGCCAAATATTGACAAGGCAAATGCAAGGCTTCCCCTCTCAATACTGAGTGAACAAGTACTTACTAGTGCATCCCAACCACAAGAAAAATGGCCAGTTCTGAGGAGAGTGGAGCGTCCCCAAGAACTGAAGAGCTCGTGGACTCGTTTCTGTTTTCAGTGTCAGGGTTGGAAGTAGCTGCAGGGCCCAGGAGCCTTCAGGAGGGCTGTCCCTGAAACCTCCGCTCAACCTCTACCCCATTGGGAAGGCAGCTCTCTGGGTGTGCTTTTAATCCTATTGTGTCTGCTTTAGAATGAAAAGTCCCTGGAACACGGAGAGCAAGGAAGAAGCTTTGGTTCTTTAGTATTTGTATGTAGTGTAATCCAAAGCATCAACAGCACACAGCTACCAACTGCACCTGAAGACAGTTTTTGAGAGTGTTCAGAACTGCGGAGAAAGGCAGAACAGTCCTAGGCAATCCATTGCAGAAGCATAGGATGGCTGAGGGAAGATTCTAGCAATGAAGCCATCCTCACCCCATCTCATCCTCCAGGTTGGCCACTGGCAAGGTAAGCCAAACCTGGACAGACAACAAACAGAAAGCCACATGAGCTGGGGGGTCAGGAAACAGCAGTCTAGCCACGCCACAGAAAACTTGGGCCAGCCTCTCTCAGCAAGTCACATGGACACAGACATGGGACCTACCCTCAGGAATGCAGCCCAGCGGGGAAGACTGACAAAGGCAATTATTACACCATGCAGTAGACAACACAGATTGACCAATTGGCAAGAAGCACCTGACCAGGATCTTGGCAAAATGAGAGAGAGTTTTGAAAAAAGCTTGGTTTGCATACTTCTCCCAAAAATGCAAAATACGGGAAAATCTGAATTTTGTTAAACTTCTTTAGAGAATATGATTGAGAACATAGATTCTGGAGCAATTCTCCTGATATTTGAAGCCCAACTCTGCCATTGGGCAGCTCTGTGACCTTGGGCAAGTTCCTTTACCATCCGAGGACTTGACTCCCTCAGCTACACAATGGAAAGACCCTGTTATGTTATTCCTTGAGAAGTAAACACATCTTAACATGTGTTAAGCACCGGGGTGTTAGTTATTACTGCTATGACACAAATAGGTTAATATTGTTTGTATTTTAGATTGCATATGCAGATGAAGATACCACAACTGAGAGTTTAGAGTCTCTAAACATCTTAATATGGCCCGATGAACGCCTGGGGCTGTGTAGCTAAAAGGCCTCTAGAAGGAACTCATCACCGAGACTGCGGGAGGCTGGTCAAAGAACACTTCCCACAGGAACGCTCCTCGGCTGAGCCTGAAAGCATTGTCCAGGTGAGGGGAAGAGGTGCAGTTTGTGCAAAAGCCACAGGTAAGAGAGGGGAAGAACACAGTACGGTCTGAATGCAGACAGAAAGATTGGGAGAGTAAGCCGCGAGAGACAGCTGCCCAAGCCCAAGAAAGAAGCTAGGACTTGAAATCAAGCCGTAGCAGTAGAGAGGGAGAGATCTATCTGGCTTTAGAAAGGGTCCCCCTAGCCAGGCATGGTGGCACATGCCTGTAATCCCAGCAACTCAGGAGGCTGAGGCAGAAGGATCACAAGTTCGAGGCCAGTCTCAACAACTTAGTAAGGTTCTTAGCAACCTAGTGAGACCCTGTCTCAGAATAAAAAGAGCTGGGAAAGTGGCTCAATGATTAAGTGCCGCTGAGTTAAATCCCTGGTACCAAAAAAGAAAAAATAAATAAATAAAGTGTCCCCCTACCTGGGAGAATTGACAGCACTTGGTAATTGATTGATTATGAAATTGAAGTGGTTACCTCTGCCTTCCATTGCCTCAGGCAATTATAGTCATGGTAACACCATTTGCTGAGACAGGAAACACAGGAAGAGGAGATGAGTGGGGGTGGGAGGAAGAGTGAGGGAGGTGGGGAGAGCCCTTGGAAGAGCTTCCATTTGGGACATTTTACCTTCAAGATTTTTGCAAAATAGAGCTAAGTGTTAATATATGTAGGTGATTGGGTATACAGAGGAAATAATTAAAAATTCAACAGCATCCCTTATATTATATGTTGCATACCATACCTCCTGTAATCCTTACATGAACTCTGGAAGGTACGTTCTGTTAATGACCCATTTTACAGCTAAGAATACTGAGGTTTAGAGCTAAAGATTAAGAAATTTGACAGCTGGTGTGTGCACAAATCCACATGTTCTGTTTTCCTTTTTAACAGATGCAGAAACTGAAGGTCTCATAGGACCAGGGACATGCACAGGATTACAAAACCAAGAAATTCTGCAGCCAACTCTATCATCCAAATCTGCTATTTCAAGTGTCCAATTCTTTTCGTACCACCCTGTGGATTCACGTGGAAGGAGTGTATTATTTGCAGAAGGCAATAATGAGAAGATTATAGGGGTAGGACCAACTTGCAGCCATCTCCAAACTATATTCCTACAAGGCAAGATCTGCTTATATCCTTGCACAATCTCACAAAAGTCAGGCACTTCATACCTGCCTGCCTGCCTACTGCTGCTGCTCCAGAAGCTGGCTGCCATGGGAGTGAAGCTCTGTCAGTGCCAATACTTCAGGGAAGACCCAAAGACCCTCATGGCCCTACAGTTCTCAAGGGCAAACTTACTTTCTAACTTGTTCAAGACAGGAGCTTGAGCTGAATTGGTGCTGGTGTTCAAATATGGCCATAACTGAGTAGCCTAGTGCTAGGAACATGATTACATAGTGACAAATGAAGGACACACAGTCCCTGCTCATGTGGAGCTCCTGTCTTCAAATACCCAGCTAGTCATTGGTTGGAGGTTGAGTGGAGAGTGGATGTGGATCTTGCTACACAAAAGCCATCCTGAAGAGTTGGGTATTCGTGGGTTTAGTTAGATCCTATTGATGCAGGAAGAGCTAGTCTGGCTGTTGGTTAGACCTGGTTAGGTCTAGTGAACAACTCAGGGACCCTGAGAAACTCACTTAGCTTCTATGGTCTTGGAATACAGATGGTAGGAGAGGGTGAAAGGGCGGGATCCATGGTTCACAAACTCCTTTTAAGCTACATTATTCATTCTTTATTCACTTAACAAATATTTACCCAAACTGACTTTGTGCAAGTAACATGAACAACACCATGTCCTAGGCCTCTTGGAATTTGAGAGCTAGTGGAAATCTTATGCCAATCTCCACCATATAAAACAGATGAAAATGGAGCTAATCCTGAGATCCCTTACCAAAAGAAACCCATTTCTTTAAAAAAAGACTAGGTAAAGTTTAGGTTCCTTTCTGCCCCAAGATTCTTGGTTCTTTTCTCCAGGGTAGAGGCAATGTCCACAGCAGAAATTCGAGCCCTTTGTGCCTTCAGTACCACACGGACTAAGGACTTGTGAAATTTCGTCCAACCAGCCCCAAGTGCTCATGCCTGTCAGAGTACTGCTGCTAGGCTCAGTTGGTCTCTTCTGGGTAAGTCAGCAACAGAATCTCCAAGTGTCTTGTTCTAAATGTGCTGGAAGGGAAGGCCATAGTTTCACTGGGAGACAGAAGGATTTTCATGCATTACTCCCAGAGCAGAGACAGCCCTGGTGAGGCAACAATGGATGTCGGCAAAAGCAAGACAAAGAGGCATCCTTGTGTTGCTCATTTCCAGAAAGTGCTATGATTGATTGATTGACTGATTGATTGATTTAGAGAAAAGAAATGAAAGCCCAACTCCCTTACTCCCTTGCTAGTTTTGCAAAACAAGAGCAAATAGGTTTCATTCATTGACTGGGTCTTTCCCCTCTAAAGAAATCTTTCCATCCTCTAAGGAAGACCCATTTGAGATTTACTGAAAGCTCTCCGTCCACTTGGGGAGAAAGGATTTGAGTTGGATTTTTTTTTTCTCTTTCTTACACTACTCTGCACCAGTGTGTGTCTGACCACTTCCAGATGAAATGTTGCCTGCTCCGGAATGAAATGTTTGCAAAAAGGTCTTTAATGAACTGAAAATGTTAATTTGAAAAAATCTCCTCTGTGGAAAGAGTGAGGCTTGGAGAGGGAAGGAAATGACACACAGCCTGTGGACTGACTGGCAGACGGCTGATTTTGCTCAAGTTTTCAAAGAGGAAAGATGGAGAATGGGCTACAGCAGGTTGAGATCCAAAGTGGACCCTCACTCTGAGGGCAGGACCCAAATGACAAGGCTGAGCTTCAGTCACTCACTCAGTTTTGTTTGGCACTTTAAATGTCTACATGCATCGGATTCCCCTATTAAAATGCAATCCATAGTCCCCAAGGTGCTTTAAGAAGCCATTCCCCACCACCAGAAATTCCAGCAAATGCCCCTCTGGCATTATTTCAGAAGCAATTGCAATAAGAGCGGTGTTCATATTAACAGCAACGACCACCACTAGCACCACCACTTTTTAAAATCAAGGTGTTATTCTGCCCTCTGCCCCCGCCCTCAGTGCCACCCATATCGACACAAGAGGAGACAACATGAAAGTTACAGGCTTCACTAAGAATGCTGATTATAAGTCACTGGGCAGATATAATTACAGGAATCGCTCTTCCTAGCCGAGCTGATATTTATTTCAGCAGTTCTGACCCTTCACGGGGATCTTGCTGCTACCCACCCCCACCTTCCTCTCCACCGTCCCCAAAGGGCTTTTCTAACTGAAAGCAAACCCAAGCCAAGTCCTGTTCATACTCTCGGCCAGGTGCCAGGAAAAGTGTAAATTTTCGTGAGCTTGCCTTGCTTTGCCAGAAGTCTGCAATGTGTCTGGACAAGAACGGTTGTTCCCTTTTGTGAGGCCAGGCCTTAGCACCAGGACGTTCTAGAAGCAGCACATGGAGAGAGATGGAAAGGGGTGAAAACAGCCTGTCTGCCTCCTTATTGCCCTTAGAAAAAAAGAAGTTAATCTTTTTAAGACCCAGTATTCCAGTTGTATGCTGTTAACTTTGTTCCCCAGGGTACCTGCCTGGCAGGACTTCACCTTTCATAATGGAAATTAAACCACTTTAAGTTTGAGTGTGTGAGAGAGAGACAGAGACAGAGGCGCACACAGAGGTGGGCAGCAGTCCTTAAGCAGGGGCGCAGCAAACCACATTTAACCCTTGTTGGCCCTGTGAACTTGGCAGAGAGGAAAGCAAAAAGACATTTTGAGGCAATTTGAAAAAGCAAAAGATTAAAAAAATGTAGAACAGCAGAGATCACCAAACACCAAAAAGACATCTTTAACCAATCTCCCAAGCACAGATCATTCTTGCTACTTCCAGTGCGTGAGTTGTTTTACCCCACGGGGAAGTATGGGTGCTGTGGGAGTCTTCTCCTGCATACTGATGTTTTGGGTCCCCGCACTATTCTGCCCTGCTTGGTCAAAGCCTGTGGTCTGTCTCCAAATGCTCCAGCTTTCATCTCGTCCCTGTTGTAGGGGGCAATAAACTTTAATGTGGAGGATGCAATTATTTGGGGGCCAGGTGTGACTTAACAAGCTTAAGGCGCCTGCACAAAAGCAAAGTCTAAGGGAAGGGTATATTTTCCAAGTGATTAAAAAGTGGCATTACCCCTTCACACCTACCCTGGCCCCATCATGCCCTGACAAAGCAAGAAAAGAGTTCCTGACTTCACTCGCCAAGTGGATATAGGAACGTGCACTTGGTGCTCAGTTTCTACCAAACCGGCCATGGCCAGGACAGGGCAATTAAGAGCCGGAGCAAAGAAGAGATGAGATGAAAAACCCATAAAGGAACACAGGTTGGCCTCAAATTGCACCACAGACATGTTTCATAAAAGTAAAATGTCAATTGGTGTAATAAATGAGCTCACTGTTAGCATACCAGCTATTGTTCCTACAATGAAACTTTTTATACTTTGAAAAACAGCTGCTATTTATCTGTCACACCAATTGGGCTGTAGATATGACTTTTTATAAAGGAAAGGACATCAGAATAAGAGGTTTATTTATTTTTTAAAAAATTTTAAAAATTTAAAAAATATTTTTTAAAAAACTATGGAATTCCACGGCAATGGAGTGGTGGCTCAGTGGTTGGAGCACTTGCCTGTCATGCACGAGGACCCGGGTTCAAACCCCAGCACCACAAACACAAATAAATGTTGAAGAAACAAAGGCCAGATGAAAAACTAAATAAAATTGGTGTTTCCCTGGCATGTGCGAGGACAGTTTCAAAACCTAGCAACACGTATACAATAAAGTGTCTGAGCAACGAAAGCCACATGAAAAACTAAATAAAATTGATTCTCTCTCACTGTCCCTCTCTCTTTAAACAATAAATAAATAAAACTGATTCTTTCTCTCCCTCTCCCTCTCTCTCTTTAAAACAAGCATAAAAATAAATGAAAAATAAAATAAAATATGGAATTTCAGCCAGAAATATATCTGCAAGATGTATAAAAAGAAATACACTAAAAGGAAAAGAGAAAAAAGAAAAGAAAGGAAAGGAAGAGGGGGACTATATACTCTGGGTTCAACAAACTCAATTTAGTGAGGTAAGATGTCCATGCTCCACCTTAAAAGGGATGCAGATGGGCAGATAACGTACAGGAAGATGAACTGCTATGGTGGAAAACCGGAGAAAGTGGGGAGGAAGAGAGAGGAAGTGGGGTCCGGAAGAAGGCAGGCTAGGGGTGCTGGGAGAAGTCAGAGTCCCTAGACACATGTTTGGAATTGCTCTGAGTTAGACAGGAAATAACATATGTGAAAAAAGAAGGTAGAAAAAGTGGGCTAGGAATATATAGATTCCCCTTGTTTTCTAGCAAAGAAGATTCCAAAATAAAATTTGCCATTGCTACCTTAGAATTCCATGAACCAGAAATCTACCCACAATTCTTAAAGACACAGCATCCTTCCTTAATGAGAAAGAATCAAATCTATGTTCAGCCCCAAAACATGCCCATGTTCTTTCAGTCTCAGGGGGAGTAATTCCAAAGACAAAAGGCAGAAAAGACAAAAAAAAAAAAAAAAAGGAAAATTTATCAGCAGAACTTGGAAGTCATTAATTCCTAATGAAATAAAATCAATTTCAAAATTGTGGACTTTTTGAAAATTTGGATTTTTTTAAAAAATGTATTTTGCTTAATTGGTTTGTTTAAGGAGGAAGTTCAGAGAGACTGGTACTTTTTCCACTTATTTTAAGAAGTCTGCCTTAGCAATTCTGTTATTCTTGTTACTCATTGAGCCAATGAGTATTAAAAGGGCCCCCTTGGTATCCTGCACCCAGGAAGCCCCAGAGATAAGCCCCACCCAGCTGACAGGAGATTATGATCAGGTTGCACACAGAGTCTGGCAGGAGGATCAGGTCATTTAAGAGCCAGATGTTACGGCCAAGAACTTTCCTCACCTTTTCTTAACTAATCCTGTAAAAACATGGAGGTAAATGAGATTCCCACCAGTTTACCAAGGAGGAAACTGAGGCCCATGAAGGTTAAATCTCGTGCGGGAGGATACATAGCTAGTCTGCGGCAGAGACTGGATTATGCATAGAGGACTGGAACAATGGAAACAGGTAGATCTGCCCCCTCCCACCTGCTGGCTCAGGGCTCAAGAGCTGAGAAAGGCGCTGGTCAGTCACATATACAATGTTCAAAAGAAAAACCACACTTTACGAACCACGTAAAGGAAACCCGTTTTTCTATCTTTAGGTCATTCTGTGCCTCCACAGCCATCTGCAGGGATGGAACTTGGTTTCATTAAACATGATATTTTTGTCAGCTTTCTTATGCTTTTTTGTTTTGTTTTCTCTTGCTTTCAATTAAAGGATTTTTTCCCCTCCCAGAAATTCTTTGGGGATTTGAAACCCACTTCAAGGAAGAAGAAAAAAAAAAAAAAGGAAATCCATCTTACAGTATTAGTCACTAAGATGGGTGTGAAGACAACGGCTATAAACTAAAATCAGCTCCATCTCCAAGAGCAAAGAACAATCTCAAACAAACTGCTTTGAATTTTAAGCACCAGAAATAATGCTGGGGAACTGGTTTCTTTTTCTTAAAAATGCAACAGTAGTAATAATTTAAAAAAAAAAAACCTCCAAATTGAGTCCCAATAGTTACAACTAAATGAAGAATAGGCTGGGAATTCAAGCAAAAGCCAGGATGCTCCACCAGAGAAAAACACTTAGCTGTGAAGAAATTAAAATATGAACTGGCAATAAGATTAAAATCACAGGAGAACAAATGCAGCATCCACTCGAGGTCTTGCATTACACCAGCAAATAAATCCAGTCTGAAGCAGACAGAGGGGTGGGGAGTTGGGGATGGAGGCCAACTGTGAGGGGTCTACAGGAGTGTTTCACACTATGAAATCAAAGAAATGGGCGTGTGTGGGGTGTCTACTCTTTGGATATGACTTCCACCTCTTTGGCAGAACCATGATGAAATAATCTCCCTCTTATCACAGCCTTGGATCTCACAAGCCCCCTTTCCCATGCTATTAAGATATCCTGTGTCTCAACAGTTCAACTTTACTTGCTCAAAACTTTTTTTTTTCTTTTTCACTTTTCATACCTGCCCACACATCGGTGGTTCTGCTTTGCTTTACGGATGTCCATCTTGCAATGTTTTCATTAGACAGGAGCCACAGCAGAGGCCGGCAGCTTCCCCCACAAAGGAAGCTTGAGCCAACATCCCTTTTCCATGGGGCTAGAGAGGGGTCACAGAAGCAATAAGCTCCCAAGTGCCCCAGGACTCCCTGAGAGGGGAGGGGCAGTGACCCAAGGGAAGAGAAAGTTCACACTTGCTTAGAAGTTCTCAGGAACTCTGTGTGTGTGTATCTGTGTGTGTGTGTGTGTTAGAAAGAGAGAGAGAGAGAGAGAAAGAGAGAGAGATTCCTAAACAAATGCTGCTGACTATAGCACCTTGGGGAACGTGGCCCATGAAGAAACTGCCCTCCTGTCTCTGATCATTAGCAATCATTTCCAATGGGTTCCACCACTGCCCCTTCTTGCCCCCTCCTCCTGGGACCCTTCTAAGACAGTGAATGAAGAGTCTGCAGTCCAGAGCCCTGACCTGGAAATCAACCAGCAATTTCCCACCAGCCACCTTTCATCTGCCCCCACAGGATTCTGGAATCAGACACGCCTAGGTTCAAATCAATCTCTTAGCCTCCTCTAGCCTCTGTTTCCTCATCTCTAAAATGAAGATTGCAATATCTTCCTCATGTGTCTTTGTGGAGATGCGGCTAATTATGTGAGTGAAGTGCCTACAAAACCCAGTGTTAGGCACATAATAGACACTGAACCACAATGGCTCAGCTCCTACGGCCTATGTCATTTATATTTTCTTACAATAGTAGTTATGACTATTTATTGAGTCTCCACTATTTGCCAAGTACTATGTTCAGTATTCTACATTAGAAAGTCTAGAAAGTTCATCTTATCTTCAAAAAAAAAGAAAGAAAGAAAGAAAGAAAGAGAAACCCTTATGATAAAGCTCTATCCTTGTTCACCTTTTATAAGCCCAAAAACAGAGACTTAGTGCCCAAGAACATGGCCCTCAGCAATCTCCACAGTAAAACTTGTACCCAGACCTGCTGAATTCTAATGATGCTGTTATTTCCACATACCTGCTGTCTCCTGTGCCTTCCCAATTCTTCATGAAAAATTCTACTTGACTTGCTGACCATGGTCTGTTGTAAAACTTTCTCTTATAATGTTTCCCATGTATCCATTCATAAACAGGTCCTGGCTTGCTCAGGATAAGAAGTGTAAGTGGTTTTCACTTGTCCATGACCATTTACATGATCCATAGCTGAGACCTTGGGGAGCATTAGCATAGCAGAGATTCCATAGAAAGCCAATTGTCCTTTTTTCAAAACCCAAGTTTCAACCAAAAACCAAATATATTTCCTATTTCTTGGGAAAAGAAATCTGAGTCTTCACCCTAAGGCAGCATCCACCCTGGCTACATCCTTCACAAAACTGATTTTCATTTATCTATCCAAAAGCATAATAAAAATTTTAAAAACATTATTATTTGTGAGTTCAGCCTCCTGCATTTTCCCAACACTTTGTTCTCCAAGCCCCAATTAAATCCCTCCAGTCATTTTTCCCTTGCTTTCCAGCCCAAGGCCCCCTGTCTCTGCCCTGATCTGCTGCAGAGTTCCAATCCTGTTCTACAGAAACCATGGACAGACCCATCCTCAAAGGAGCACTTCTCTGGGTGTTTCAACTGTGGACATCTTGTCACTTTAAGAAGATTACAAATTTCTCCAAGACTGGGACCTTGTCTTCTTTTTTTCTGAAACTTCTAAACTGCTGAGCACTTTACTAGGCATCCAGCAAATGCTTCATAGAATGTCCGCACGGACAATTATCCCTGAATTGCTAAAAGCATGTTAACCTCTAAATCACAAATATCCCTGCCTTTCCTTTGGAAGTTACTACTATCAGCCACATCCTAGTTCCCAAGCCAAAACAAAAAGATATGTAGTCAGGCAAGGCCCAATTACAGGTCGATGCTCCTACCTCCATGGTCCAGGCGACCAGGGAAGATCATACCAGCCAGTCTCACCCAACCCAGCCTCTCTTTGTCCTGAATGGTCCATTGACAAGGCAGCAAGAGCATCAACCCTCCCTTCTTCTGGTAACAGAGGCCCCCTCTTCCAGCTGCATGGAAATTGCTCTCCTCCAACACAACCAATGGTTCTAACGAGGACTAAGACTTCTCATCCCTCTGCTACAAAGATGGTCCAGAGATAACCATGACGATGAGAATCTCATCACTGTGGTCACAATGATGAGTCCAGGGATGAGCATGAGACTAAATGGGTCTAATAGGAATCCTTCCCAAGGTTATCTAACTGGAACGGGCAGAGGAGAACCTCTTGTCTCATTGCCTGGGAGGTTCTAAGTATGAAAGTCAGAAGCTGACTGTTCCCCTTTGCAAAAGAAACTATCTGTGGTTGGATCAAATGAAGCAAAGGGAAGATGGAACCTGAGAGAGTATGACAACACTTGAGCCCTGGCAGCAGGGATCCTGCTTGCTGCTCTGCCTCAGATTGGGTTATGGGATCCCAGGATCTCTCTTTTGTTTGAATGAGCTATTAGTCACCTGCTCCCAGAATGTCCTCCAGGAAGAGCCATCCTGCAGAGACAGGCAAGTGGGCTGCAAGAACTAGGCAGTGGTTTCCTCATGAACAGCTCCTCTGCTGGTCCACAAATGGGCACCGAGGAAGAGTAGTGGCAGGAATGTTCCTCAGCCTGGTGTGGCCTGGATCATGGCTTACAGCATCAAAGAGCTCATGGAAGAATCACCTCTTCCATTACTGCTGGCCACAGGTGTTGGTGAAAAAAGGGCCTCCCCAGGTTCCTGGCTGGAACTCTTGAGTTGAAGGCCTTCTCTCCCTGCTCTAGAAAGGCAGGAACATGGGTGGTTCCTCAGCAGAACCTGCTGTTCCATGTCAAAATGGCAGCAAAACAATGCTCAGTATTACCAACCTAGTATGGAAACCACTAGACTAGGAGCCAAAGCGTTCTAAGCTTTCTGAGTCTCAGTTTCCTTGTTCGTTACATGGATAGTTATGTCAGGCTGCCTCCTTCCTGCATAAGGCTCAAGTAAGTGAATAACGCCAGCTACAAGTGTCCTCTGAGGCCCTGTGTGCCTGGCCGATGTACCCACCATCTCACCAGGTTGCTCACGTGGCACACGAGAAAATGCTGGCTTAATTGTTCAAACTGAAATCTTACCCAAACAAAAAGTTAGTAAGTTGAATAGCTTGGAGTACAAACCATGTCTACATTTGCAGTGTTCGTGTTTTGACTGCTATGCTAATCTTCTGTCTAGAGAAACATTTAAAACAACAGGATACCCAACTACATTTGAACCTCAAATAAACAATAAACTTTCTTTTCATCTAAATATGACCTTTGCAATATTTGTGACAAACTGTACATATAAAAAGTTATTTGTTGCTTATTTGAAATTCAAGTGTAGACAGGTGTCCTATGCTTTGTCTTATAACCCTACCTGAAGATCAACTTTGTGATGTACTTTAAAGATGGCGGAGTGCTCACTTATATGAGGCATCTGAAACAGTCAAACTCATAGAAGCATAGGGAAGAATGACCGCTATCAGGGGTGAGGAGAAGGCGGGGTCCAGGAGGTGTTCATCAATAGGTATTTAGTTTCAGTTATACAAGATGAGTAAGTCCTAGAGATCTATTATACAACATATTACATAGAGTTAATAATACTACATTGCAAACTTAAAAACATAAGAGGTAGACTTTATGTTAAATGTTCTTACTACAAAAAGGTAGGGAGGCTTTCAGTGGTGATGATTAAGGGTATATAGCAATGACACAATGAAGTGCCAGAGCAACAAAAGCCACATGAAAAACTAAATAAAATTGATTCTCTCTCTCTCACCATCCCTCTCTCTCTAAAAAAAAAAAAAAAAAAAAGCAGAGTAATGTCTATGGTGATGGTTTCATAGATGTGTACTTCCCTTCAAACTCATTGGCAAGCCTACATTCAACTCATACAGTTTCCTTGTATGTCTATCATACCTGATTAAAAATTATTTTTTAAATTTTATTGAGGAGTTGTATTGTTGTACAATCATAAATCCATATGTGGTAAAAATATGATGTGCCCCTGATCATATCCAGAATCCCCCCACATCACCCACACCCCAGTTCTTGACTCTTCTATATTCCCACTACAACAGATATAAAGATCTTCTATACATATATACACATACGTGCAAACACACACACACACACACACACACACGTGTGTATGATTGTGCATTTCCCAGAATTAAATGATTGCATAAGTAGAAAATGGCAGAGTCCTGCCCCTGTGAAGTTATGAGTCCTTGATCCAGATCTCACTGGTAATGGGGCAGTTCCTGGACTTTGGTGCTCATAGTTATGGGATCAGAGAAGCTCCCTAAGCTGCTTTCTGTGGCCCTTGTGGAAATCAGATAATCTCTAAGCATACAAGACCCTTGGATAAAGTTAGGACTTACAAAAAATCCTATTAGCTACCTTCCTGTTTTCTCCCCACCACCATTTCTTCCTGATGCCAGAGAGATCTTTTCTGGGACCTCATCTCTTCCTTCCGCCACCACTTAAACACCTTGATGATAAAGTCATCCCCCTGGCTGAGTTTCTGGCCAGTGCATGCCAGTTGAGTACGAGATACTAAGGACTTTTAAATGCGGAGGTGCAGAGCCTGCCTTCCAAGCTTCGCTTAGTCATTGATGAGATCCTGTACCATCAAACATAGGCACACAATGAGACCGTTCCCTCTTGACAAGCATGTCCTCATCCTCATCCTCACATGCCCTGCTAGGTACATGCCCAGGGTGATCTTGTGGAACACTATGGGCACCTGCTCCAGGAATCTCTGGCATCTGCAACAGTCAGAGCAGCTGGAAACCATCAGGGAGCTCCCACTGTGCTGAGCTTCTATCTGATGGGTTATTACATTTACTAAGTTCAGTATATTAGGATGACAAGCTCTTTCTTGGGTCTTGCTTTCCTCATACATATCACCCTAGGACTAATCAAGGTGTTCATGCCTCAGTCTGAACTGGACCAGGTCCCAGAACATGACCCCTTTTAAAGCACATAGTGTGACCAGGACAATAGCAGAAAATGACACCATTTTCCCTCCTTTGTATATAGAAGAGGAAAGACAGTGTCCAAGTCCTTCGTCTATAAAGGCTATCCTCCCACCAGTACAGTGGCCACTCCCAGATCACTTGCACCCACAACTCCGATGAATGACTGCCCTGCCTTACAGACCAATGCCCTGCCCTAGGGACCAATGCCCTGCTTTTGTCTCCTTCAGAATTCCTAACCTCTTCCTATTTTTTCCTCCCTAATTCCAGCTGATAATAGCAATCAACTTTCTCTTACCGTAAAAGAGACGTTCTGAGATAATGCAATTCCACATATACATAAGTAGTGGAAAAAGAGAAATCAAGGAATGTTTTCTAAGGTCTAAGAAAAACAGAGCAGAATCTAACAAGGACAAAGGGGCTGTGCTAGTTTCAATTTCCCCCATGGCTTTTTCCAGTTCAGTCTCTGTCATGCCTAAGCACTTCTAATGGTTATCAACATAGCCAGCCTTCCTAAAAGTGGTGTCTCCTCATCCAGTTCCAAGAAGTTTCTTTCCCTTATTCTATTTCTAAACCTGGCCATTTCCAAGTTCCAGCTAAAATAACCTTGACTCAGCTCCCATTTATGGAATAGAGTGGAGCATTTTATAAAATGAGTGGAAGCTAAGGGGCCAGAAGGATGCCCACCTGAGGAGCTCCTGGTGTTGAATCAAGCTTTGCAACCATGGAGTTTTATGGTCCAAAAACATGAGTTGATACCTTGGGTAACTGAATCCCACGCAGCAAATAAACACAGCCCGGCTGGACTTGCATGTCCTGCTTTGTTCACTTTCTCTCCATTTGGGGGAATGTATCATTAATTCTTCATACTCAGCATTGTATCGTGTTTCATAAAGGATACCCGACACAACCCTCTGGGTTTTTCTGTTTGTTTGTTTCTTTTTGTCTTTTGAGGTGGGGTTGTTTTGGTTTTGGTTTTTTTCCGCTTTCCCTTTCAAAGGCTTCCTTTTATACCACTAACTTTTATTTAAAGGATTGTTTTTGTTGTGGTTTCTGGAAAGCTTGTTTATTGCTGATGTTGTTACTGTTATTCTTATCCTTAACAGATTCTAGGATCCTAACTTTGGTTCCAGTATCTGATATTTGACCCAAGTCTTATCTTGTTGCCTCCAATACTTCCATTTCTTCACCTAGAATATTCTATGTTGCTTCAGTTCTCTCTGAAATTCCTGTGTTCATATCACTTTCCAAATCTTCCACTACTTATTCCTTCGTTATTAGTTTCTGAATAAAAGGATCAATAAAATAGTTTCCCTCAAATGAGATACATCCAACTAACCCCAATTCACCATTTTCATGATTCACTCAACTTAAAAATTCTTTCAGACTTGAGCCCATTTCCCATCACCCCTGTCCTCTTTCCAAATGGATGGCTCCTCTTACCTCACAGTCACTTCCCCTTTTGAATCCTGCTCCCAAAAACATTTTCTCCCTGTCAGCTCAACACTGACTCTCTGCAAATCATCCTGTGATCCCATGGAGAAAGGACATGATACACAAATAAATTTTAGTGTTTTATGCTTGGGAGTTAAAGCAGAAAATAAATTGGTAGTCAGAAAAAAAGATACGTGTATAGCACAGGTACATATATTTCTGTGTGTGTGTATATGTATACACATGTGAAGCCTGTCAATAGCCTTAAATCCAATCTATTAATTTGCAAAACAAAACACCAATTCTGCCAAAACTTCCAAAGGTCTTTCAAATGAAACAAGTGTCGCATGGACGATAAAGTAATTCAAAATTCAAATTATACTTCATCTATCTGTATACAGCTATACCCTGTTTAGTATTCCACCTCAATCATTATCACATCTGATATTACTACTGTGGTGTATACTTACTGAGAGCTAGTTACCAGCATTCTGCTAAACAGTCTACATGCCTTGATTTTTTCATTCTCATTGAAACTCCCCAAGGTAGTTTTTTTATCATGCCCATTATATAGATGAGGACTAAAGACTTAAGTAATTTGCCAAAGTTACCATCATTGGACCAGTGATACACAGTAAGGATTAGGACTAAAGTTCATCTAACTATAGAGCCCACCTTGATGACCCCTGCAGTTTCAAAAGATTCCGTGGAGGGTTCCCATGTTAAACGTGCACATGAGTCAGGAATTTGGGGTCTTCCCAGCAGACTTCTACCTAGGAAGTGAACCAGTCAGCATTACTGCACTAGGTCAACTCTGTTCTCCAACTTATATGGAGTAAAAAGATGATTCATTACATACATAGAAATTGATCTAACCACCATTTTATGAAAAATACAGGATTGCCATCTTTAGAAGGACTTCTTGAAGAAATTTGAATTAGGAAACAAAGTAATTGAATTTTTCCATCTTTCCTGGCATTTTTAGCTACTGATGAATGTGGAGTCCTGGCTGTTGGAAAGACTTAAGGAAATCAATAGTATTATTAGCCCTATGAAATGGTTTGCTGTAAGATGGAATTGTAACTAAGGATTTTTGATGGAAAGCAGTCAAAGGTGAGAGTTTAGGGATGCTAGCTCTGCTAGTGGAGGCTATGCTCCCATGACCCTTGACATTTCCTGAAAACCCTAACTCTCTCCTGGCCCAAGGGTGATACTGGTCTCCTCCTGTATCAATGCCTAGGCCCAGAGAGGAGGGAACATTTGGGTTGGCTACCACAGCCAAGCAACAATATCTATCTATGGGGTATAAATGGTACCCTCACCCTGCACCCCTGCTCTGGGGCAGGAAGATCACCCACCCCCAGCTTTGTCCCCTTCTCTCTCAGGCCACAGTTGGTCATGAGGATTAATCCCTCCCACCCCTCATTCCCCACCCCAGCACTCCACCCACCCCCAACAGTCTTTTGGGCAACATGACTGACAAGAGTTCCACAGGCGATGATGTCACAAAGAGAGGGGGCAGTGTGCCCTGTTAGACCATCTTTCACTCCAGTGGACTCGCCTTCACAGACAAATTGATTTGCAAAGGTTCAGGCTGCCAGCCCGGCCTGCTTTGCATACAGAACGCTCCCTGGTGACACAATAAAAAGTGGCCAGGCTCACAGAGGAGCACAGCAGGGTCTGGCCGGTTCAAAGTCCAAACTCCACACCCCCTCACCTCAGTCTGGTTTGAAAGGTCACTGTGTGTCTGGGAAAATAGTCGCAGGATACAATCCTTTATTAAAGGTCACTATTTTTCAACGACACTTAACACACACTTACACACAAATTGAGCTGGGAGAAGGGAGAAAAAACTGGAGGCCGCATCACATTGTATATTGTGCTTGCAAGATTTATGTCTTGTGGTCACCAGCAATAAACACACACTGCTTCAGTACTAAAGTTCACATTAATCCACTGAGTCCCCCTCTCCTTGAAATCAGCCTCTTCTTTGCCAGGCAAATGGGGGCAAATGGAGACTTTTGTTCCTCTCTTTTGTTCCTGCCCAGTCTTTTCCTTCCCTGGTTGCAAGTTGTTTTGTTATTATTGTTGGTGTTGGTGATGATGTGCAACACAAAACTTTCCTCTTGCTCTCACCCTCTTTGGCACAGTGCATGACGTGCACCTAGCATTTGGATCCAAAATCACATGAATTCATCGTGCCTAAGATGCAGAGGTCTTAGTCCTCAAGAAGCAAAAGTCAAGTTCTTTTATAGTCAGCTGGTAAAAATTCAGGGGGGCACCCTGGCCAAGACCATAACCATAAAGCCATCAATGAGAGTGGCAGTCCTGCTTGCCCACTGTGCGGTATATTTTATTTGAGTAAATATTTCCAATACAAGCAAAAATAGCATTTGTATTTTACTACAGTAACAGACAGTTCACGTTGGTTTCTCAAAGAACATTAACAATAGCAATCCCTGCATTCATAACAAAAGAAATTATTAAAGAAGTCAGCCTGAGCTGTTAGATTAATTTAGGCAAGAATTGAAAAAGAAAATATTTTGGGAAAATTCTATGAATTTCAAATAGCAAAAATATATAACGTTGAGGATTCCACCCTACTCCATAGCACATTTTTGCAAAGCTTTTGCTGGTGATAGATTTCTGAGCTATCAAAAGCACATTAATTTTTTCTGATTAAAACAGCTGTGAAAATATACAAGTGTAACTGTGAAAAATCCAGAGCTTATTGTAATACTTTAAGCAAAACAAGGATAAAAGATTTTTAAATACTGACTTGCCAAAAGTGAAATATCTAACACGAGGAGAGCTGATTCTGCATGTGCTTCTAATATTTTGGCATAAATACTTTAATCCTCCCGTCCATCCTGTTGGCTCCGCGTCTACAGTGGACTTGTTAGTGGTGAGTTCCTTTGTAATGTAGTCAGTGCCTCTCCCTAGTTATTGACTAGCTCTCATTAAAACAGCAAGATCACAAAACGGCAGAAATAAGAAGAGGTGGGTGAGCATCGGCTCCTCACTGTAATGGTAATCAGAAAACACTGGCACCTAAAGGGAACCAACCCCTCTGCAGAAGTGAAACTGACAAGCAGGAGGAAGAGGAGGAGGAAGAGGACCCTTCTGGAGGTGGCACTGGCGTTCAGAGATTCTGTTTCTGTGGATTTTTATTTTGTTTTGTTTTTATAAAAATACACCAGGCATCACAACAGCCAAGTTCAAGTTGTGTATCGTGGTTTTGTCCCAAGTTATTCAGTGACACAGCGCATGGATGATGCACACACTCGAAACCGCACAGCTTCTCATCGCTTAAAAATAAATCCCTTTTTGGAGGCAGATGTCAACTTCTCTTGCTCATGCTCCCAACGTGGGCTGGGCTGGTAAGGATTTCACTGTGGACCTAGACTCTTCATTCCTAATCTATTGCCTTTAAAGGGATGACCTTATGAATACAGTCTTTGTGTGACTGAAAGGCATGGTGGGAGAGGAGCATACTTACCCAAAACAAGGTGCCCTTTGAGGCCAACCACCCCAAAGCCATCCCTGCCACTCCAAAGACAGCGTTAAAGACTGAGAAAAGGAAGGGAAGAAGGAAGGGAAAGAGGAGTAAAGGAATCCTTCTCCCCCTCCCTCCATACTGCAGGCTGGCCCAGGAGTGGGGCAAGCACCCCACAGGGCCCTCTGCTGGCTCTCATCCAGGTAGGCGCCCTGGGATTGGAGGCTCAGGTTAGATGCTGAGGGTGCCAAGCACTACTTGCTCCCAGTATAGAACCCATACCCAACACTCTCCTCCCAGGCAGCACCTCTGCCCTCCCACAGGCAAACGCTAGTGCTCCTCAGAGCTGTCGGGACTGGCATCCGCAGCTCCACTGTGAATCTGAGAGCCTGGGATTCCAACGCAGAGCGCCCAAACTGTCAAAAGCAGCATTTTAAGGTGAAAACATAGGAAGCTCAGCCAAGAGGCCACCTCTCTCCAAAAATGAGGCTTTAAGGACAGCAAAGGATGAAGAGCAGAACTCAGAGGGGGTGTGGAAACGCACAACAGAGATTTCACTCTGTGGAGTTCACGTGCTTCTGCCTCACTCTCCCTCCCAGCTTCCACCCCTCCCCTCTCTCCAGCCAGGTGATTCATGCCCTAGAGGGCTTCTAAAGGAACATACCTCACTGAGTGGTTTTTGGGAATAAGGGTGGAGGAACAACCAGAGGCTCCTCTGTTGCCAGCTGACAGAAGCCAGCAAGTGCCCTCTGACCAGAATGAGTGTGTCCTGGTCCTCGGGTCACTAGGCACTCTGCCCCACCCCAAACAGGATACCGAGGGCCACATGGTAGTCCCCACCAGGTCCACACCCTGACTGCAGTCGGGGTTTGATGAAACCCTGCGTCCCAAAAGGGCCCCTGATGCCCTGAAGCCCTGTCCTCTCCCTCTGCATCCTGCCCTTCAGCCTCCTGCACAGGACTACTCCACCCACCCCCATCTCTTCATTCTAACCCGCCCTCCCTGCACCATCCCAGGAAACCGGTGTGTAGGTACCCAGAGGTACTGCCCATCAGGTACCTTGCAAGGAACTCTCACTTCTCACTAACTGTAAGAAATACTGTAAGAAATACTGGATGGGAGGAGCCTTGCTAACATGGAGACTTCCCTTGGGACCTAACATGGGACCTCAGCTCCCATGGCACAGGGTAGCTTCGGGATGAAAAACCAATATTGGTTTTCTTCACGGCTTATGGGCTTGGGAAATTTTAATTCTTCCTATATTTTGCAGGCCCCAAATTAAAATGTCCCACTTATTTTCTTGCCTTTGCATTATTAAAGCCTATAATGATTATGTGAATATATATTGTGTTTGTGCAAATTACACGAGGAGGAAATACTCATCCAGTCATCACTGGGTCAGGGTGAGGTCTCAGGGGCTCCAGGCTGCGAAACAGGAAGTTCTGGGCCAGTGCATCCATAAGTTCCATGAGGGCCAGGATTCTTGTCTGTGTTACACGGGCTCAGCCAAGCACCCAGGTTGGTGCTGGTTGCACAGTCCACATGCAATAAGTACCTATTGAAAAATTTTATGTCAGAATGCAAGTGTGTGACTCAGTGGTTTCTAAACTTTTTTCCCCCTCCCCTCATCCCTCCAATGGTTAAAAGAAAAATCCCCTGGGTAGAAGAGCAATCAGATCTTCATTGTTTATTGAGCCTTTCCCCTGTGGTCCTTCAGAGGAAGACAAGGCAAGCACGCGCATGTGTCTGTGCATGGGCCGTGTGTGAAAGAGGGTGTGAATATGTGTTAGGGGTTAGCATCTAGATGTGGGCTTTTTCCCTTTGCTATGTCTCATCCAATCCCTCCTCTTCTTAGCTGCCTGGGTCAGGCACCTGAGCTTTGTTATAGTAGTAATTACAATGGATTTGACAGTCTTATGAGTATAGTTCGGAAAGCAGCTGTCACAGAAATTAGCAAGTTTTGCCAACAGCTCAGCTGCAAGGTGATGGGAGCCCAGGCCGGGACAGGAAGAGTTAACTGAAAAGAGTGGGGTGTTATGCAAAGCACCAAATCCCTAAACTCCCCGAAGATCTTTGATGGCCGTGATCAATAGATTCTCAGACCACGCTGACATAACCTTGTCATGCCTCAGCAAGGGTACAGTGGCTAAAAAGGCATGGGGAGGTGGAGAGGTGGGAGGAGTGGGGGAGAGCGAGAGGACAGGGGAGGGGATAAAGATATCATGCCCTCCCCCTGCGGCTCCCCCAGGGCCCCTCCTTCCCACACCACCCCCTCTTCAACAGGCATCACACAGCAAGTGACTGGTAATGGTTCTTTGGCCTTGTATAGCTTTTAAAATCCTTCAGCTGAAGCATCTCAGCTCCAATCGCCAGCAAAGCTTGAGCACCCTTGAGACCCTGGTGCAGATAATCATCATCCACTCAGTGACAAGAAGCTGAGCGCCGCTTCGGTACCAAGGAGACCGAATGTGGCAGGGCACCAAGGTGCCATCTTAGATGCATCCAAGCAGCAGCCGCAGCAGCAGCACAGAGATGCGGATGTGCGTGCAAGTTGTTGGGGGTTCCCCCCCTTCTTCTCCTTCTTCTTTTTCTTTTTTTATCTTCTCTCTCCTTCCTCTAACCCTCCTCTGAGAATCTTCTTCCTCAAGAGGGATGCTGTTATCTCGGCTGATCTTAGCATGCTTCCCAGTATCCAGAGCCTGCTGGACCAAATTGAACCCTGTAGTCAATACTGGTGGAAAGGAAAATGACATTAATTTGTGTAAAAGTGTAATCAAAAGGTGTGTGGGTGATTTTTCTTGCTCTCACAGAAATGTAGGTTTGAGTTTATAAAAGAGAGCCTGCCGGTCAGCAGATTCCGGCCTCTCTCCCAGCACTTCCCAAGTGCTCTTTCTGCTGTGTGACCAGCATTACAGTTAATGGTGTTGCATTATGTATACAGTACACTGTGGATAGCACAGCTGGCTGGGAGGGTCCTGCAGACCGGGGTGCTGATGGGTGTTTACCTGCCCACCAAAAGGTAGAAGAGAGGATGTCTTGGAATAACAGAAGAGCTATCCCTGATACACACAGAGCTCAAACCCCTAGCAGCTTGGAACAGCTGCTTATGTCCAGACTATGTATATTTCCTTTCCACCTCAGGCTTTTCGCTCACATTTTCCATCCACAGAGCTCCCTGGAAAATTGAAGATGATCTAAACAAGGAATACCACAACCCTTGCACATATTAAAAATAACCCTCCAAACAGCCCCCAAAATATTTAACCTCATTGTCAACTTTCCATCTGACACCTTAATGAGGGACAGTCCTGAGAGAGGTCAGCTCTGGGCAATTGTTCTTTTCAGGCATGACTTTGTGTAAGGCCAAGTCACCAGGTCCCATGCCCCTGCCCAGAAGCAGATTGATTTTACTATTAAGCAGTGAGCCATGCACAGGAGATGCTGGCACTGGAGGTTTGCGAAAGGGAAGACGCTGTTCTGTTCCTGACGCCATGAGGACAGAGGTGGACACTGCATATGCAGCTTTGTTATGCCCCGGGGGCGAATGAACGTGAGGCAGTGACCACCATGTGAGGAGAGGTCATGATAATGAAGCCGAGGGCCTGGGAGAGTGGGAAAGGAAACCATCTCTGCCCTGAAAGTATGGAAAGTTTGCCAGGAACCAGAGCAGGGAATTTTAGTGTCCCAGAGAGTCTGACGGAAAAAAAAAAATGCCGCATCTTTAAAAGTTATTTAAGGGATTGGCCTTCTGCAGGGACAGAGGAGGTAGGAGCCTGTATGTGAGACCTTGGAGACCATGGGTCATCTCAGCGCCTTTCCATCTCCAGCCACTCCCTCCCCCCACAAGAAAAAGCTAACTTGAATTCACTTCGTTGATTCGTTCGTTCAGTAAAATCGATTGATCGCCTATCATCCATCAGGCACTGTTCTAGCTCCTGGGGATGTGATGACAACCGAAACTAACAAAAACATTAGTCCCTGTAGAACTTACAGTCTATCCTCCACAAAAAACAAATGTTCCAGAACATAAAGAGATGCCCACATTCTTGAGGAAGATAACCAAGTCATGAGTGACCAAGAACTGTGTTCTCCAGGGAATCCTTACCAGGGCAGAGGGCAAGGATTCCTGGACATCAGATCGAGAGGGAGAAGAGGAGCTGAGGGCATGAGCAGAGGCAGGGGCCAAGGCAAGGAAGGAGGGGAGAGAACAGAAGCCGAGGGCACTGAGGCACCATTCACCTACTTTGCAATTTTGCTAAGGATTAACACTGGTAATGAAGAGGTAATTTTGTGCAAATATCCACGGGGTTAAATGCCAAGATTCTGGGTTACTATTGCATGTGAGGCAAGAAGCTGGCAAACATCTTTCCCTGCTCAGCTGCCAGTAAGTCTGTGTCCCAGGGCCAAGTTAAGATGCTACACTGCAGGGTTCTCCAGCATTCAGACCAGCACAGACACTGTCACTGATCTCTGGGCCACCTAGAGCCCAAGCCTGTCACCAGCACCCTGATCGCTGAAAAAAAATTGGCAATTTGCAAATCATGGTTCTTTCCCTGAAACTTTGGCGTGCTGATCAAACACCCTGAAAAGCTGACCATTTTCCTTCCCCGCACCTCCTCACAGCACGCGAGAAGCCATAGATTTCACATCAACCTGGCACGTGTGCCCCTGGTGTTCAGAGCCACCAAAAAATGCCTGCCTTGTGCCTGAATCATCCCAGGGCTGTGTCCTGTTCCAAAAGAGAAGAGTCCCACAGCCTCATGCCATTCCGCATTTCTAACCCTCACCCAGTCACCCGCCCTTCCCAGAGCCTGGATTCCTTAACCCGAAAGACCACACTGCTGAATCCCCTGCCGACCTCATGCCATCTGATGGCTTTGGCTCTTCCCTCCTCAAGGAAGGCCTTTTCCAGTTGCTGGAACTATCATCAATCTCCCTCTCTCACAAAAAAAAAAAAAAACAAGAAAAGTTTTTTTTAAAAAGTTTCCCTATTTCTCTCCATCAGAATGAAATAGCATCCCCAAAACAAGTCCCACTGCAAAGCTGTTCACGCACACACAGAATCACACACAACCATCCCAAAACTATTGGCCTGAAAACTGGGTTACCTTACAGATGCCCCTTTGACATAACTACATAAAAAGAGGTCAGGTCTCATTCTGCAGCTTGAGCCCAGTTTGTGGTCTGCCCAGGATCTCTAAATAAAAAGATTATCCAGAGATCTAAGATAAGCAAAGTTACTCAGTGTGCACAAGGCCTGGGGGTGCTGAAACAAGGTTGAGAATACAACTGGCATGTGACAGCCGAGCGGACTATTAGATCGCGGCGGGCCCGGATGCTGAATGCCTTGCAGATGTATCCGGTGCACTGGGTTATGGAGAGAAAGACCCAAATACACAGGTATAAAAAGAGACTAGGGGAACTAAATGTGGTGGTACACTCTTGTAATCCCAGCGACTCCAGAGGCTGACACAGGAGGAGTTCAAAGCCAGCCTCAGCAACCTAGCGAAACCCTGTCTCAAAATGAAAATATAGAAAAAGGGCTGGGGAGGTGGCTCAGTAGTTAAGCATCCCTGGGTTCAATCCCTGGTCCCAAAAAGAAAGAAAAAGAGAGAAGGAGAAAGACAGGGGGAGAGATTGAGAATGAGACAGAATGATTCAGAGACATGAAATGAGACAGTGAGACGAAGGGTTAGGGAGACACAGCCATATCCTCGTCTCTTTGGTGTTCCCAGGGGTTGGAAATGAAACCAAAGCGAATAACTGACAGTCCTCATTGGTGCTTTTGCAAACTTTTATTTTTCCCCTTGAAGAGAGGAAAAGTGGATGAGGTCCTCTCTTTACCTAGCTGTTAAATTCCATCAGGAAGCTAGGAGGGAAAAATGCAGACCAGGAATACACATCAGCAACAGGGGGAAGGGAAAACAGCACGGATGGAGCGTGAACCAACAGGGAAAGTCCAGCAGCCAGGGAGCGGTCGGGCTCCTAGACACAGTTCTTTTTTCCTCCTCTCCCCCACCCCAGACTTCTTCCATTAGTTTCCACTTCCTTGAACCCTAGACAATAGCAACCTCAGTACAGAGACATATATCCAGGCAGCCTCAGCCTGAGGCGGGAGACCAGGATGCAAAGGGCAAAGGTTTGACCCTAAGAAAAGTTTCTCATGGGGTTGATCACACTGTCTGGTCAAAAAGAATTCCCCCCTTGCCACCGTTCCCTATGGTGTTTTCTTTCTTAAAGGGACCCAGTATTTCCAGCAAATATTTCACTCCTGTGCAAAGAGTGCTATTCCTGCAGGGTGCAGTGGCACACGCCTGTTATCCCAGCAACTCAGGAGGCTGAGTGAGTCAGGAAGATTGCGAGTTCAAAGTCAGCCTCAGCAACTTAGGCCCTAAGCAACTTAGCAAGACACTGTCTCAAAATAAAAATTTAAAAAAGGGCTGGGGATGTGGCTCAGTGGTTAAGTGTCCCTGGAATCAATCCCTTGTACAAAAAAAAAAAAAAGTTATTCCCCTCTTCCAGCTTGGGTATGGATGCCTCCTTCCACTTCCCATCAATACTGTCACCTGTTTCTATGCTGCTGATTCCCCAGGACTTGGCCTAGTGAGGATGGGAGTATATCCAGGACTAGATAACACCAACTCCTGCCTCCTACCACCTCCCCACCCAGCTCCTGCCCCCAAGCCCATGCCTTCCTCAAGGGATCCAGTGTCTCTCAAAACTGCTAGGTTGCATGGGGACCAATGGGAAGGCACTTGTTAGTTGCAAATGTTCAAATTAACACTTACTTCTGTCCCTGAGTCTGCAGGGAAAACCAAGCCTGACTACTAATTACAGCTTTTGGGGGTGAAAATAAACAGGTGTGTGGCAAGTCAAGGCCTTGGTGCAGGAGGTAAATGTCCTCATTTGACTGCAGTGTTCTGATATTTAAGACCCAAGAATGGGAGAGGAGCCTGGGGCAGAAGGGGACTTATCCACCTGGGGACAAGCACAGTGTCTTCAGGCCTTGCCATTTTACCTTGGGTTTCAGAGTTCCAGGACCTTCCTCCCTTTGTCGGATTTTGACAGTAGCAGACAGACAGAGGTGAGGAGGAAGCTGCTCCAGAGCCGTGGAAGATCAGTAGCAGGTACCCAGCACTGTCAACCGCCTAATGCAGTGGGTCCCTCTCTACTGAGCAGTCTGTCCTCTGCCCATGAAACTCCCCCACTGCCTCAGACCCAGGCTTCCACACCCACTGGAGACTTTTCTGACCACTCCAGCCCTAGCCGTCTCTGGCCTCCACTGCCTTGAAGCACTTTTTTCTGCCACTCTTTAGTCAATGCCACTACTTTGTACAGATGGCTAACTTTTTATTTCGACTGCTCTACCTTGACGAAATTTTTTATTCTGGGAAATACTATCTTAAATCTTGGGGACTTCTCAGCCATGATACCCTCAAATATTTGCTTCCACATCCTCTTCTCTCTTTCCTCCTCTTGGGACTCATATTAAACATATGTTGGGGGCTGGAGCAGTTATGGCGGTTGCCTGGCATACACGAATACACAGGTTAAAACCCCAGCACCACGTACGCAACAAAGTGTCGCAGCAAGGAAAGCCACATGAAAAACTAAATAAAAATTGATTCTCTCTCTCTCTCTCTTTTTGTCCTTCTCTATCTAAAGAAAAAAAATATGTATGTGTCCCCAGATCTCCTAACTTTCTTTTCATGGTTTTCATCCAATTAGCTCTTAATGATGTATTTTGGCACATTACCTCAGCTACATCTTACAGTGTCTTAACTCATTTTTTGCAATCTACAATATACTATTTGGCCCACGGTATGGTTTATAGCACACATGCAAATTCTTTAGTAATCCTTCCTCCAAGAAGTTAAGTCTAATTCCTCTCCTTTTGAGTCAGGACTTGCTTTAATGACTAGCATCTAATGATTAAAAGCAAATATGGGATCATAAAAGCAGTTATTCTTCCTTACTCCTAAATGTCTCTAGGATCACTTGCTCTAGAGGAAGCCAGGTGCCATGTTAGGTGGACACACCGAGCAGCACTGTGGAGAGGCCCCCATGGTGGGACTGAGGTCTTCTTTCAACAACCACGTGAGGAAAACATCTTAGAAGCAAACCCTACAACCCTACTCAAGCTTTCAGATAGACAACTGCATATCTGGCTGATGTTTTAACTATAACCTCATGAGAGTCCCTAAACTAAAATCAGCTAGTTAACTCATTCCTCAGTTCCTCACACAAAGAAATTGTGAGATAATCAGTGTCCATCATTTTAAGCTACTCATTTTTGCATGGTGTGTTAACTAAAGGTCGATAGCCTAAGTTCTTCTTAAATTCCATTAACTATTCCATCATTGTTTCATTGTGTTTTATTCTTTTTTTATTTTTTTTATTTTTGAACAACCATACAAGTTTTTAACAAAATACTATCAAATGAGTATAGATTCTGGATATTACAATTACCCCCAGGAGTGCCCCCCCCAATTACCCACCCTTATCCCTCCCTTCCCCTTCCCCCCATATCTCTAAAAAAAGGATTATGTTGTATAGCATTATATCTTATCTG
>PVKS010001704.1:0-12004 GCA_004027875.1 Aplodontia rufa
CATCCTCCTCCTCCCCATCCTCCTCCTCCTCCCGCTTCTCCTTCTTCTTCTTTGTTGAGAGAAAGGGAAAGAATCAATTTTATTTAGAAAGAAGCATCTTTATTTAGTTTTTCATATGGTTTTCATTGCTCTGAAACTTAGTTGTGTATGTGGGGCCGGGGTTTGAACCCAGGTCCTCATGCATGCCAGGCAGTAGCTCCAGCTCCCAGTAAGGTATTTTCTTGACAAAATGTGTGAAACATACCTTTTATTATTATTATTATTATTATTCATTCATTCATCCAACATTGTCTTACATAATGGAGAGGTTTGTTGCTCCACTTCAATACGTGTATACGTAGTGCACTGAAGTGTCTATAAGGAGGAAGAAATGTACCCCCACCCTCAAGCTAAAACAAAATTTACGGAAAACTTCTTAATTGACACCAACTCAGAGCCTTAAGAAGAAGCCAGTAAGGTGGTTGCTCTGAAAGCAAAGGCCAGTATGGTTATCAATCTGACAAATCACACTTGGTAATGATTTTCACAATGAAGTAGAGACCTTGGGAGAGACTGGCAGCGCAGAGCACCCCCACTATCCAAACCCAACCCACCACTCTCTTTTGAGATGAACCTTTAGCTTAGCCCACCAAGTCTTTCAAAGATCAAAAGCAAGATTTAAAAAGTGATCTCTAGGGGCTGGAGTGGTAGCTTGGCAGTTAACGGCGTTTGCCTGGCATGTGTGAGTACGAGTTCAAACCCCAGCACCATGTATACAACAACGTGTCTGAGGAATGAAGGTCACATGAAAAATTAAATAAAAATTCCTTCTCTCTTTCTTTCACCATCCCCTGTTTCTCAAAAAAAAAGTGATCTCAAAGTATGGAGCACAAAATGATACCTCAAATACGTTTTGACATAAGCCCAGAAAAAAAAAAAAAACAGATTTAAACTTTCAAGAACAATAAAATATGAGTTTATTGGATACATGAATAAACTATGATTTAAGTGCTTAGAATATTAAAATTCAGCTGAAAAAGATGAATAAATAAGTTTACTGTATAACTATAAAGGAATTAAGTGAATTCAACTATAATGTACTAATAGAAAGAAGTAAGAAAATCTATGTTTAGGTGGAAACCAAATGCCACATTTGTAAGTAACCTTCGTTATGGACTAAGTTTTTTTCACCAAAATTCATATTTTGAGGTTCTAATTTCCTGAGAATATAACTGTACTAAGAGATAAATGCTTTAAAGATGTAATTAGTGTGAAGTAATACCTTTTGAATATGCTTTAATCAAATCTGACTAGTGTGTTTATAAAAAGAGGTTAAGACTTAGTACACACAGAGGAACACTTCAGGTTTGTGTACACTGAGGGACACAGTATGAGGTGGACTCAAGGGGATTATACCCTGCAGGGCAAGGAAAGAAGTCTCAGCAAAGCAACCCAGATGCCACCTTGATCTTGTACTTCCAGCCTCCAGAACTCTAATAAAATATATTTCTGTTTTTAAGCAATCGAGCTGTGGCATTCTGTAATGATAGTTCTAGCAAATACAATCTATGAGTTGAAGAGCAAGTGTAAGGGAAATTGGAAAATATGCTGTTCAATGAAAACACAGTGCATTTAAAATTTGCAGGGTTTAATTGAAACAGTGTTTAGGGGGGAAGTTTATGCTTATATCAGAAAAGAAGAAAGATTTCAAAATAATCTGTTTCTGTTTTAAGTAACTAGGAAATTAACATAAAATGTACCTAAAGTAAGCTCAAGGAAGAAAATAAAAAGGCAGAAATCAATATTTCTGTAGACAAGGAAAGAGAAGGGGGGACTAGGGAGAGAGAGAATGAAACTAAAAGCTGCTTCCTTGAAATCTTCGTTAAAGTTGATACACTTCTGGGAATTTTGATATGGAAAAAAAAGGGAAAAGACATAATTATCAAAATCAGGAACTAAAGGAGAAGGTTTTACTATAGGCCCCATTAGACATTGAAGGGATAATTGTAGAATACCATGGTCAGTCTTTACACATAAATTATACAATATAATTTTCAAGCTATCTCTGTTCTTCACATAAAATGCTGGGTTTTAAAGTGTGATCCCTGCTGTAGGCTGGGTCCTATGTTTTAACACAAGGTCTAGAAATTCCTTTCCACGAAATTTTGCCTCTTCTCAATTAAAAAAAAAAAAACCCTAATGCAGTAAGTTCTGAAAACTCAATGGGGTAAGAATGGGGAATGTGGGTAGTGGATTATAGCAGATGGAAAAACAAACCTTGCTACTCACTGAAATGATAAATGAGAACCCTCCTCCTCATTCAGGAGCAGATGGGCCCATTACTTTTCCTTAACTTGCCTTATGAAATTGTAGATGTGGATTCATGCCTGCACCAACAGAGATTTAGGTTGAATTTTTCACAAAAACTTTCTCCTTTGTCGTATATGCTACTTCTAGAATAGAGGGCAGGTGGAGTTGAATCCCTTCATCTACCACCCTTTCTTTACCTTAGCCAACTCAAGTCATTGCACTCTGGAGAAATGGAGTTTCTAATTCTAGGAAAAGATGAAAGCTGGGGATTTATACTAAAAAGGAGCACATTTGTTACTTGGTATCTATGGGTAAATTTGTTCCAGGGCCTCCACAAATACCAATCTCTGCACCTGCCGACATTCTTTATATGAAATACTATACTGATTGCTTAAATCTCCACATGCTCTCCAGGATAGATACTTTAAATTGTCTCTCGATTACTTATAATAGCTGATACAGTATAAGTGCTGAGTATATAGTTGCTACTCTGTATTGTTAGGAAATAATGACCGGAAAATGTATCTGCACATGTTCAGTATTAGGAAAATGTATCTGTACATGTTCAGTATTAGAAGCATTTTATTTTCAGGTTGAGGTTGGGTGAAGCTACAGGTGTGCAACCTATGAATACTGAGGGATGCCTGCTCTTCTTTTCCTACTCTACATCTAAGAACCTGCAAAGAAACATAAAATTATTCTGTATATGTGGCCTGTATTTGACTACAGTCTGGAGAGGTCAGAATCTTTCACAGTTCCTAATAGAAATTTTCCTTCTTGATGTTCCAAATTTGATTTTATGGTGTTTTGCAACCTGACTCTTTTTTTTTAATAGATCGGCTTTAATGGGTCAACAAAGATGAAGATTTATGAGCTATGCATGTAAAACAGTACTTAAAATAAGAAGTCTTGAAACATCTTCAGCTAGATCAATGCTCTTTATTACAGCTTTCTGGGTATGATACAGAGGCATAGAATGCTTGTCTATGAGAAAATTAGAGACTTAAATGATAATTTTAGTGCAAAACATTTAATTGCATAATGCATGGGTAAGCAAATGGGAAACAGGAGTCTTAAACCTTTTTCCATATCTTTAAAATCTGCCTGCAAAAATACATATGACCAGAATGCATTTATAAATATTACATCATGGAAACTGTTCTAAATATTTCAATGCTCTCAGATCTGGAAAGAATAATTTTATTTATAAAAATGCACTTGCATTTAGTCAGTGTTTGTTTCCTTAACCAATAGTAACATCACAATTTTTAAAGTATCCATGCAGCCAGATAGCAAATACGGACTTCTGGCTATGAACCTGTATGTAATATAATGTGTAGTACAAAGCCATCATTTGATTAATGTATATACATAAACCATAGATCAGAATAACATTTTGTTGATTTGGACAACAGCAGCTCTTGGGGTAAAGTTGTAGCCACTGGTTCTCTTTGTATTATCCCCCTTTATTATGATGCAAATCTATCAAAATCAGTTCCAGAAATAGAACCAATGCCATGTACATGGAAATTTGCTATTTCTCATCCACTTTTGGATATCCTAGTCATTCACTATTCTTAGAGATTACATTTGGCTCTGCAACACCATTTCCAGGTAGCAGAAAGAATTCTAACTAAAACATCAACAAAACAAAAAGCAAAGAGAATGATAACGACATAATTTTAGCTGCCAATAACTCTAAAGTCAATTTGAAGTTAAAAGTATCGTTTGCACACTGTATTTTCCACATGTTGTTTCTTCTCTGATTCCTAAGCCAATATTTTTTGAAGAAAGCAAGGATTATGACATTACACCTTTTCAGACCAAACCTTCAGTAATTGTTTTTTGGTCTATTCTAATCAGAGTGAAATCAAATCAGAACTAAAACAAAGCAATGGACATTACGTAAGTCTCAGAATGTTACTATTTTTCCAAGCAACAATCGAATATCTTACGTGTATGTACTCTGGTAATTGGTCTTATTTGGCCTTGGCAATTGTGATACTCATTCTAATTCTTAGGGTCACTATAGGTACCCAATGAAGGATACATGCCCTGAAATTTCTTCACAGATTATCTAGCATAAAAATCTTCTATGATCAATTCAAAATCTCAATACCTGTTGAAAATCAGAATACTTCTACAATACATTTATATGTATATGGACATGAATATAAGCATGCATTTCTTATATATGTTTATTTATAAATTGTCTTGGTTTACTTAAAGCAATTTAATATCTTTGATGATAGCATAGATTCTGAAAGTTTTTTCCAAGTCTTTCCCTATATGCAAAAATCAATTAAACAAAGATTTATTTCAAGATTTGTTTCAGATTGTATTCTGGTAACTGAAAATCAAACATGTGAATAAGATTGTAACTTTTCCTTCAGAGAACTCATATTCTGGGTGAGTCAAAACTCAAAACTCAAATATCAATGTATTGGGGTAAGTACTGTGGGAAAGTCCTAACATTGGACATAAGAAATCTAAAATGGAAGTCCTTATTCTTAACATAAGTTTTTCAGGAAAGACTTTCTTAAAGAGAGAATGTGGGGAGAGTCCATTGAGAGACTTGGTAGTTAATTAGGCAAATACTAGAAATCATTTGAGACAGAAGCAGCCATATTAGAAAAGCTATTGCTACCTAATTCAATAATATCAACAAATTGATATTATAAGAAATTATCACAAACTTCATGGGTTAAGCAACAGAAATCTATTTTCATAATGTTCTGGATACAAAGTTCAAATTTAGTTTCCGTATGCTATAGTTAAGGTGTTGGTATGTCTGGATCCTTCTGAGAGCTCTAAGAACCCAGTTCCTGGCCATTTTCAGCTTTGGGTGGCTTTCTG
Source organism: Aplodontia rufa (assembly GCA_004027875.1). Lineage (NCBI taxonomy): Eukaryota > Metazoa > Chordata > Mammalia > Rodentia > Aplodontiidae > Aplodontia > Aplodontia rufa. The sequence continues at coordinate 5,146 of PVKS010001704.1, forward strand.
TATTCCCCATTTGTGCCACTTCCTCTGTCTTCAAAATTTCTCTCCTATGTTGCTTCCAACATCATGTCATCACATTACATGTTCCTGTCTTTTCCTAGCCCACTTTGATTCCTTTAATATAGGATAATCTCCCCATCTCAAGACCATTATTTTAATCCCAACAGTAAAGACTCTTTTGCCATGAAGGTACTAGGGATCAGTTGTGAGCATATTTGAGGGCTGCTCTTCAGCCTTCTGAAAATATTTGGTAGGTGTTGGCAAGTAGGAATTCAAGATTCCTACAAAAGATGACAGTTTGAAATGTACTTTGGTGGATCCCAAGTAGGTAAAGGCTGTACAGATTTTTTTTCAAAATGACTATTACTAACTCCTATAAGTTCAAAGATATATATTTTTTTATTGAGCAGAGGGAGGAGTACAGCATAGGACACATGAGAATCCCATAGACACAATTTTTTTTAGGGCTGAGGACCAAACTCGGGGCCTTGCGCATGCTATGCAAGCACTCTGCCACTGAGCTAAATCACCAACCCCTAAAGACACAATGTTAGAATGTGTTCATCTCCGTAATGGACCTACGCACACACACAGTTTGTGTCTTCTGAACATTTATTGACAATTGAGTTGTACAGCTACACACTCATATATTAAATTTCAGTGTCTACATTATTTATCTTTTTGGCTTTGTGATACATTTTTAATGGAACCTAAAATGTACATGAGGCTCCTGCCAAATGAAGGCTAAATTGTATCAAGATTGGCTGAATAAATATCATTAAAATGGAGAGATATGTTTAAATAATTGAGTTACCACATAGAATGTGATCAATGTCACATTATCAAAGGGAGCTCAATAAAAGTACACCTCAGTACTCAGCTGATGTAGTTCCATGTACTTCCTGTTAACAGCTATTTCATTTAAGAAGCCCACATTTGTCACATTAAATTAGCATATTTATTTTTATTTGCTTTAATGTTATCCCTTCATTTTAGTAAAGTTGCATGAAAGCTATAAAAATTGCACATTGATTTACATTGTACCATTCTATATTATTCTAGTAAAGTAATCACAGGACAGGTTTTATGAAAAAAAATCACAGTATTAAATGATATTAGAAAAAATGAAAGTTTTAAAACAATAATCTTAGTTTTTGACTTTAAAAGAAATAGTAAAATATAACCAGAATTACCCAAAGACAATAAAAGGAAGAAAATACAGAGGATCATAGGAATTGGGAGGATAAAATCCAAAGACTGATTATTCCCATTTCCATTATTTCTGATGTCTAAAACCTTGAGCAATGTACCTAACCCCTTTGCTATGGTTTGAATGTAGTTGCTTTTTTTTTCCCCAAAAATTTATGTTGAAAATTTGAATGCAGCATTTTTAAGCAGTAAGGCCATTAGGAATGCCTGCCCCCGTGAATGAGATACAGATAGCAAGCTGGAGGGAATGATAACAGATACTGAAATTGCAGGTTAAGTATAACAAAATATTAATGGGAAATAAAGTCTGCAAAATTCTATCTTAAAACATAAGAGGTGTATTACAAACTTTCTTGCTATAATAGTATTATCATGAACTACTGAATAATCCTTAGTAAAATATTAGTAAACCAAATGTATTATATAAAAGATAATACATTTGTTCAAGTCTTAAAAATTAGTTGTAACATTTAATTATATAAAATAATGAGTTGTCAATTAGCAATTATCTTAGTAAATACAGAAAATATTTTTCAAAATTGAATATTCAATCATAATAAAATCAATTAAAAATGTAGCAATGTGGAGGAACACCTTACTATTGCAAAGTTATTTACCAATATATATGTTGCACATGTTTGTAGTGGAAAAAACGATGAAAGCACTCAGGAGCTGTACGAAATGATCTTATCATTCTTTTCAACACTATTTTAAATGCCTAAACCAGCTTATTAAATGCAATGAAATCAAAAGAAAAATAAAATATGATCATTAAGTGAAGATATGATTATCTATGTAAGAAAAGCAAAAAAAAATGATAAATTATTATAAGTAACTGGAAATTTTAGCAATACTTTCAAAACTGGAATGTAAAATAAAGTCCACAAATCAATTGCATTTATAGACTTCTGTCCTAATCAAATGGAATACATAATTGTGAATATAATACATAACAAGATAGCAAGTCCAATTCTCATTTCCACCCTGTTGTTTATGCCAGTTAAATTCTCCATAGAATTATTTTTCTTCCTCCCCTTTATTGTTTCTTGCAAGTGGTACTAGAGGGAATGATTCAAAATTGATATAGAAAAGTAGAAGAATGCTCTTAAGGATTAATAACATGGGGATAGGGGATGGGATGTGCATGTCATCCTGGTTATCAAGAGTTGTTATAAAGTAAAAATTGATAACAATATGATATTGATACAGATAAAAATCACATGAAGATATGACCTTTTTATATTTATACTTGATTTGTAATAGTTTTCCTAAAGATCAGTTGAAAAGAATAGACTTTTGACAAGTTCTGTTAGTACTATCAGTTATCTACTACAATAATGTGAAATTAATTGGTCATCTGATTCACACTGTGTGCATATTTATATCAAGTGATTAAAATCTGAAATATTATTTATGATAAGAATATACATTTAAGTTGAGAAAAATAATTCGATCTCACTGATTATTTCAACTGCATTACATAGAAACAATGGCATGGTGAAAAGAAAAGCTGTGAACTGGAAGAAATTATATGCATCATGTACAACCCACCTGTAAGTAGCTAAATGAGTGGACAATTCTAATAAATTGGTTAAAAAGAGAACTTGATAAAAATGAGAAACTGTATATATACATACTTTAGATGATAGAAAACCAAAAATGCCAATAAGTGTATAAGACAATATGCAACCTGATCATCAGGATTGTAATCAGGAACATGACACACATCATAATGTGATATGCCATTTTGCCCATCCTAGACTGGGAAACACAGAGAATCTGTAATATCAAGTTCTGATGAGGTCATGGGAAAATGTCCACGTCCAACAGCTCAGCAGCCTACAGATGCCACTGGAATGAATATCAGCAAACCATCTTGAGAAAAAATCGGCATTATATAGGACATTTGAAGACGGTCATAACCTATGTTCTAATAATTCCACTCCTATACATGTCCACCAGGAGATAAATGGAAGAATATTTTCAGTAGCATAGATGATAGCAAACATTTGAAAAACAATCCAAATACTTACAAATGTTAAAATGATAACCATTATAAATATGTATATATGTATATATGAACATTGGGAACATAATGATTAAGGAAAAAGCAAATCTCAGCAGAATGCATATTTTATAGTTCCTTTTTTTCACAGTTCAAACGTATTACTTTGCACAGAAGTACAAATCTTTGCAGTAGAAGCATGCAAAATAGAGGAAGCAGTTAGATCTGAAATTTGGGAGACTGGGTGAGGGAAGAGAAGAGATTGGTAAGGACATACTAGGTACCACAGTGATGAGGCTATTGCACTTTTGAAATCCATTTTTCTCATTACCATTGCACATAGGTGATCATCCTATTGTTTTTCTTTATGTATGATAACACATCCTTTATGAGCACTCATTTGACTCTATTCACTGTTTAACACATTTAAAATATTTGTTCTTCACAATCTATTTAAATCATCAAAAGAGAATAACATGCTTTTTGATTGCCTCCCATAAAAAGATTCAAGCTCTTGCAAATTTTTTTGTGTTCAAGTTTCTTGGATGTGTGAATCCCATTTGACTTTAGCGTACCCTTGATGGAGCTCAGAGCATAATCTAATGCATTGTGTTTACTTTAACAATGTCAAACAATTAAAAAAATCTTCACAGATAAAGTTGTTCTTTCATTTGGCAATTTCTTCAACTGTCAAGTATGTACTATTTTTAAGTCCCTTTTGTATGCTAAGTATGAGGAAGGTTATTGCCCTCTCACTGTTTGCAATTTTAGCAGCGGCAATAAGACTAGTCCACAGACAGCTCTTTGCAAGAGTGTATGAGAGGAGCGCTGCCTGAGGAGCCAAGATGCAGGTGCTCTGAGAGTTGAAAGGTTGAAGAATGATTGCTGGAGTAATCATACAGCTGTTTCAATACTATAGCTGCCCGGGGAGCTTTGTATGCAAATTTCTAGGGTTCAGATCAAGAACTTGGAAGAAAGTCTCAGGAAGGAAATTGGAATGTCATAATAAGGAAACGAGTAGAAGTGAGGACTCTTTTAAACAACAGCTGTCAGATTCTCCCTGATGAGGCAATATACTGCCTGACACAGATGTGTGGTGTCCATCAACTCATTTGTGAGTTTGATGTAGACTGGCATTCTGACCTGTCTCAGCGTCCAGATTTTATAATATAATACTCTGCACTAAATTGGATAAGGCAGTGAGAATGCTGATATGTGTACACACGTGCGTGTGCATATTCACATGGTAAGTGATGGAAGTAAGTAGGGATTTCCTCTCAGGAAGCTCTAAGTAAATAAAAAAATGCAGCAAGAACAAGGGGCTAAACAATATTATATTGGTGGGGGAAGATCAAGCATTCTCACATTGTTAAGAGTTAGAATCATGTCCCAATATATGATGATCCCCTGTAGTGATCAAATCCTAAACATTGGTCCCATGTCTAGACCTTCATTGCAAATTTCCTGATGGGTAACTGCACTAACTCCACATGGTTTGTCAATAGACAATTACACTGAACACGTTCAAGAAGAATTTTTTTCACCTGCCCGTTCTTTGGATCCTACCCACCTCCTTAAAATTAATGCCAGACTCATTCTTTCAGTTGCCCATTCTTAAAACCAACAGAGACTGATGCAGCAATTCCTTTTCACTCATCACTTAGAGCCAGGTGCCAACTTCTGTTGTTTGCTTCTCTAAAGTCCATTTCATTCATTTTACTTTTAGCATCATAATCAATGATGCACAGGTTTGCTTTTGTGACTTTTCATTGATTTGTATACAGTGTCCCATTTTCCTGCTGCTCTGGCTTCACCTCCAACCTCCTTTACATCTTACTAATATCGTCTGTGGAAAAGGTAAATGCAGTTGTACTCCTACAGAAAATCCATCTATAAAAGTCCATTGCTTTCTAGATGCCCTGCCCTTCTTTCTGCACTAAAGCCCATCCACATACGGCTTTTCTAAAATTCCCTTTTGTCAGGTTTTCACTGTCATCCAACTGGTCAATGTAGTCACCCAGAGTAGTCCATAGTTGCCTCCTCTGATTTTCTTCACGTCCATTCCACACTCACTCTGTCAAAGTCTACTCCAAAGTTCGAACCGTCCTTTCATATGCCCTTTTATTTCGTTAAGTCATAAATCCTCTATCTCTTTAAAATGTTTTTTACATGCCGTGTTATCCACTTGGGTATTCTCAACCAGTCCATTTACAGGCCCAAAATGAGGCCCAAAGGTTGAAAAGATAAGTAATACAGGTACAGATAATATCGGTATTATATGTTTTAACTAAATGTAAAGCAGATTCCTAGAAATATTAGATATACATAGAGCATTCACTTATTTTGAAATCAAAATAGTATGAATGAGGCCATGGCATTCTTATTTAGTTTTGGGTTGAATTTCTTTAAATCTTTTCACCAAGAATATTTCAACAATTGTCTCTTTCTAGGCACCCCCCTCCCCACACACACACACAGTCTTTCTCACACACACACACAGTCTTTCTCACACAAGCCCCTTCGGATACATTATTGGTATCAGATACAGGGTCTGATATTAGATATATAACTCAGTTGTGAAGTACCACTGTATTAGTTACCCATTTGCTGGTGCTCAATCGAATCCGTGTATAGCAAAGGGTATTTACTTGAACAACAAAGCACAGAAGGCCTCTAATGGCCATTTCTAATGAAGGAAGTAATTTCATTCATTGAAATCTTGTCAGGGATGTGTGTGAGTAGTGGTACAGGAGTGGCTGAGGGAATTGTAGGAGGGAAGGCTTACCCTGCTCCTGATGGGGCTGACTGCTCAGCCACATATGGTCGTGCTGGCTGTAAAGGAGTCACAGATGAACTTGGGGGGAAAGCCCTGTTTTATAGAACCTTGCTCTGGTGTAGTGAAAGCAGTTTATTATGGCACCTCAAAAGTAGAACCAGGAGCATTTTCCAATGATTTCATGCCCAAGAGCTTGTTTCGATCATGAGTGGACCATGTACCTTTTCTACAGGATTATATATGCTTTTAGGTTCAACTACATCTCTGACTGGCTTATTTCCCTTCTACTGATGTCACTTGTCCTACTGGCTGGATTTTCTTATGTTTCCTGCAAAAAAAAGAAAAAGCAAAACAAAACAATAACAACAACAACAAAAAACCAAACAAACAAGCCAACAAATAAAAAAGCAGAGAAAGAATCTCATTTTGATTTTCTCTGTTATCTGTGAAATGAACACACATATATTAAAAATAACAGTTTCTTCTTATTTTGTGGATTATATTGTTGATAATTATGAAAAAACAAAAGAGAAAACAAGCAACAAAAAGTAGCAAGCATTAGTCTACATTGAAATCAAACACAATTAAGACTCTTTCCCAATGTTTTTCAACTTAATTAACATACCCTTTTCAGATTACAAAAAAAAAGTCAGATATTCCTTAAACCTAAGCATTATTAGTTTTTACAATATTACCTAAATACATGCAAACAAAATTAGGTACACATTTATTTTACTTGTAGCTCTGAAACTATTAAGTTCATTTTTAAATAAAAAACAATTCCTCCACCAATAAAATTCAAATTAACATTAATATAATATAGCTTCTATTTCAGAATTTTTACAAAATATAATTAGCAGTAAATTTAAAAG